>JAGDQP010072881.1:0-10453 GCA_022664845.1 Lepisma saccharinum | reverse complement strand
GAAACATATGTAAAGTTATAAATAGTCTGTAAACGTTATACAAAACTTCGAATTATAGATTAAACTGAATGATTAAAAGTCTTAGTTTGTAAGCACTTCAGTTCCGAGAACTGAATCAATATCTAGGATAAATAACAAGGTTTCAAAGTCAACAATGCGATTAACTCATTAATGGCCCTCATATTGGATTCGTGCAGCCAGGTCGGGTGAGCGCACTTGTTATTCTTTTCACTTGAGCTCTGTGATCGATATGTCTCAAATGTCACATTTGGTTTTACGAAGGCATTGTATGTCAGCGTACTTTTGTGCTATCAATGGAAACTGTTTCGCAAAGTAAAACATTCAATTCAACTCGATTTGACTTTTATTAGCTCTAAATTCACAGTCACTCGACACATCTGCACATTTGATATGTCAAACGGAAGTAAATTTAACGCTCTTCTTAAGGTTTCTGGACGTAATTTTTGCTCATTCTAGCCATTTACGTTTTATTTTTCTATGCATTTTAAAAATATAAAACAATGGAAGTTTTCATTTAAATGATTTCTAAATTACTTTTACTTTGTGAATTCGAGACGTCAGTAAATATTTTAGTTAATATTGGGGGATACAAGCCTTGAAAGATAGCACTACTGGTAAACCATGGAGCTGATTTTGATGGTCTTCTTATTGAAATTGGGTAGCTTGTCCCAGAGCAGCCACTTCAATTCTTATTACTTTTTAACACCATGTCCAAGTTCCTAGTGAACATTCTGGAAAAATACAGTAATTCAATGTTGAGGAAGAGGAATCGGCCTAAAAAAAGTTCATTAAGTGCAAGTTAGTCTGAAAAAGTGTACTGGGGCAAATCTGACAGAACTCTTAATTATTTTGCCCCACCCCTGCTTATCCTCTTGCGTCTCCGCGTGTCATATATGACACGTTTGCTTTTTATTTTTTTCTTAGACACGGGGAGTTCTGTCAGGCTATGCTGCCTGCTGTGTTGTACAGTAGACTCTCGATTATCTGAGTCCCGGTCAACCGAGCCAGTCATCGGAAGATAAAAATAAAAATAAAGCTCTTAATAGCGGAACAATTACAGCTAGAAGTAATGTTTATTTGATTGACGAGACGTCGAGCCTTCACTTCGCGCGAATACGAAGACGACCAGCTCTAAAAATTACTAGCCCACCCATCTCCTACATATAAATCGAAAATCTTCATGTTTCTAGTTACTTACATTACAGGTCTGTAATTTTGTTTATTTAATGTTTTTTCTTACAATAAACCAATTTTGTACATTTTCACGTGTTTTTACGTTATTTAACGATAATAGTACTTAACCGCCGTATTTTCCGAGTTTCCCTGTTTCCGAGCTGGTCTGTCCTAATTACCTAGGATAATCGCGAGTCTACTGTACTACGTACATTCTGCACTGTTTGCGTGTCAACTGTCTTACCATATATGCTGTGTTGGTAGATAAACACGTACCACGCCGGAACCACCACCAGCTTGCACAGTGCCTTCTTGACAACTTGGATCCATCGGTTCATAGGGCCTGCACTATATCCGGAGCCTACCATTCGCGCGTACCAATGGGAAACGTAACTCATCTGACCAAGCTACACGTTACCAGTCCTCTAAGGCCCAATTTAAGTGTCACAGAGTCCATGTGAGGCGCAGCCGCAGATAGGTACATGCGTCGGTCTTCGGCTGCGATACCCCATACAGATCAAAATGATCTGCACTGACCTCTGAGACTCATTTCTTGGACGTCCTGCATTGATTCCTGTTGCCAGATCACGCACTGTTGCTTGTCTGTTGCCTGGACAAGTCTGTCCAGATGTCGCCGTTCGCCGTCATTCAGCAGCAGTAATTCTATTACACGTGTTAAGATTTCATATCCTCTAGGTGTTCATTATTTTAAGGAATCATATCACTAGTGGGCATTAGTTAGAACGTTTTGAGTAAATGCTATTACGCTTGTTCATTAGAATAGTGATACAAAATATGTGTCAATAATCATTAAATATTCATTGTAACTTGAACACATTATACGAGAGATAAAAACAAGTTTATAGATTGTCATAACCTGAAAATAAAAGCAAATTTAAAATCCATATGTTTGTATGGATTGTCTCGATAGCGACCCAATGTGTCATTTATGACATATGACGTACTTCCCATAGTATAATGCCAAACAAACTTTTAAGTACAAAAATGACATATTTATGTCCCAAGTGTAAATCTCAATATATATTTTTTATACTTTCTGTCAAAACTTTAGCGTCAGGACGCTAGAGGTTATACTATACTCTTCAGGACCAGCCCATATTTTACATTTGACGTCTAAGGTATCCAAAGTAGTGACAGACACATATGCCAAAGTTGGTATAGTGATCGTACCTCATAACTAGGTGGTTTTTCCATAGAAATCGAAAATCATGTTACTCGTACACTGAGAAAATATTTTAGAAATAGAAGATCGGTCACGTTCTTGATTTGTTTCATTCTTTTAGTTCTAAACGTGCAGAAACTTCTAGTTAAAAGTGAAGAGTAACACGAGATTCTTTCTCTGTTAGTGAAGTTGACTCTCCAATCAGCTGGCAATTATTCTATTCATGATGGTTTCACCTACGTTTCAACAATCTACGTTTGCTTACTTTATTTTGTACGTATTTTGTTTCTAAAATTATTCCAGGGAAAACTAGAGAAACATACTCATGAATCAACGTTTACCTTAATTCTCAAATTACCTTCCCTGATGCTATTCTTGGCTGTTACATAATGCCTGAGGTGATGAAACATTGTTGTAACATTTAATTACCTGAAGAGGAGAGACTATTCGTTCGATCGCCTTCTCTCTTCAGGGAGCAACCTAGTTGAAATATCTCCCACCGTCATTTATTATCTACTTAAAAATATCACAGAAAACACGAGATTGAGGAACATGAATTCCTGTAAGAACCAGGTTGAAACTTATCTCAGATTCTACTCAGTGTATATTTTTTCTTTCAGTGCCTGTAAGGCGGAGACAATCACTGAAAGAGTCGACTGGCAGCTGGAGGGGCTACTTGAAATGAAGGCCTCTGGATGTGACAGATCCCTCTTTCAGGAACGTTAATAGAAGACGCACTCTGGAAACAATGAGTCGTCTCAGAATTAATCCTATTTCCTGTGGCGGACAAAGCTTTTCAAGCAGTATTGCCAACTACGTTAGGGAATTTATTTGTCTTCTTGGATTTTATTCTTATTGACACATTCTTTATAACAAACTAGGCGTTAGAAAGAACATGGGTGTTATAATGAAGAAGAAGGTTGAACGAATCAGTCAAACAGGGTCACAATCATCTTACAAGTAGGTCTGAACATTAAACTCAAAGAAAAATAAATATTTGGAATGAAATAGAAACAGTACATCTTAAAACGAGTTATTGCACATATTTATTAAGTTAGAAAGAATTGTTAAAAAAAATAATAATTTCTGCATACTTTCTAAATTATTATGTAAATTGTAGTTTTCTGGTATACAAAGCTCTCTTTATTTTAAAATGTTCTGTAAACAGTCAAACGTGTAACGAGCCTTAATTTACTATAACCTTCATGAGGAATCTAAATTAGAGCAAAGCTTGGCAATGTACTATTTTCCAGATGTGAAAAGGTTTCCAGCTGCGAAGTATCCAATTACAACAGTATGCTTAAGAACCAATATTCCATCACGTTTTGTTTTCCAATGTGTATGTAAGAAACTTTTCATAATTTACTGTGGGTTTAAGTTACTATCCGTATTTCTATAATTTCTTCTGTTTTAGTCCTTAAAATAACCAAAAGGTTACTGTAACATTGAAAAATGTAATTTTGAAATGAAGTCCTTGGGTTCTCGTCTCGGTTCGCCAACAATAAACATTGTATATTCTACTCATATAGGTCTTCATTTTCAATCAAGCTAAATTATCCTAGTTCAAACTTACTAGGAAATTTTGCAAAGCAATATGAATAATCCTAATTTTCCTCGTCAAAGTATGAGTGCCAACCTCCTTTGAGTAAAAAAAAATCATGTTTCTGAATTTATGTAACAATTTGGCTTAAACTAACACAAAAGTAATCTTGCTGTAAGTTTTGTAAGTCAATATTCCCATTTCGGATCGCTCAAATCAATACGAAATGGAAATATGTTTTGATTTCTTATTAAATCAAAGACCGGCTATAGATATTTTATGTTATTCAATTCACGGAAAGGGAAGGATAAAGTGTTAATTCCTCGTGTCTGAAGCGATTTTCGTGAAACTTATTAAATGTTCATCTAATTGTCTAATTTTGGATATATCTTCAAATAAAAGATGGCCATGCGATGGACTTATACTTTTCGTCTTCATAAACCATTTCAATCGAGGTTACCGGCTCAACATAGAATTATAAGGGATTGAACTTCTTATCTTTTCATATTTAATTTTAGTCTCAAAGGCCAAGGCATTCTTCGCACTAAAATTCTAATATTTGTCAACCGTTTGTAATTTAACTTTGAAGGTAATTAGAAAAGTCTCTAGGGTATCGCAAATACTCCTAACACGCTTATTTTAATCCGAGATTAGATAAGAGGATACGGAAAGGATCCTGCCACGACCCAGTTTGAAGGAATCATCTCGGCATTACCCAGGTGTAACTGGAGAAAAACCATCGAAAAACATTAGCAAGGATGATCGAACGCTGTGAGCAAACCCAGGACCTTGCTACTTAAAAATAATGCTCTGTTAACTGAGCCACGGATACTTGGTAGACGAAAAACTACTTTGACCATTTGTAACTTAAGAATGATACTCAACAATCAGAAATTGAAATCGATATAATATTAGTCAAAATATACGTATTTTGATCTAATTTAAGCCTATTCTTACTCTCAACATATTCTTGTTGCACTAGAGCTGTGGAATTTCTGTAGCACTGACTATGTATCATCGTTTACATGCTTTAATTTGAGACCAGACTGATAATCAAGTTGCAAGTGAGCGATGAATGCTTAAAAACAATTATACGTTAATATCAGGAATAACAAAAATTGATTTAAATTGTAAGGAATCTGGAGTGGAAGCATCAATAATCGACCCAGAGTGGTACGATGAAGTCTCAAACAATTTAAGAAGTTAATTGATATGTGCAAGAAAATATGACAAGCTTCCCAACCAACAAAATAACATTCCGAACCTGTGGTCACGTTTTCAGAAACTTGCCATTAGTTCGAATTGCTTCAGAAACTACAAGCTGTCTAAAAATCTTTGTGCAGATTGGAACTCTAGTAAGTAGAAAAATATCAATTTTAGAAATTTGCAATACAGATAATTGCAAAGAAAAAAAACAACAAACAAATTGAATAAATTTAATGCAAGTTCATGAAATGTCCAAGCATCGTAGCATCAGGCAGAAATTAAAACTTTTTTAAAAGCAAAACTTTATACTTTTAGTATGCAGTACGAATGAAGAACGAACATTCGAAAATCCAACGTGAACGAAATTTTAACTCTAAAACTCCATAGAAAGATATACTAGTTGTTTAATTACTGACAAATAGCTCTGAACTTGTTATATTTTCAAATTAAGCTTATAAATCTTAATTACAAAGTTCACACGCAAACCTAGACCTGAATGTAGATTTGCAGAATTTCAAGTTCAAATCTACAGATTTTGCATTTCTGAAGCCATTAAAATTTAATATTTTCAACCTGAACAGATTGCCAAGATACTACTTTGAATAAATCAGGAGGAAGAGTATCTTCTTTTGCAAAGAGTGCTCGTTGAGGAACATCATCACTCATATCTGTTGTGGGCTAGACCACAGACGCCTATTAAACGCATAAAAATGTAAATTAAATAGAATGCTTATAACGTTTAAAACTGTTCTGAGTATTTGGAGACATCCCTAGAAATAGAACTTTTTAAGCGATGCATTGAAACATTTTATACTTTGAGCGAGGGTGAGAATTTCTCGTTTAGAAACACTGTTTTGAAATAAATCAGATCTTTCTCTAGAGAACTTACTCCATTGTCTCAACTCAAGAAGGACAGAGAGAGAGAGAGAGAGAGAGAGAGAGAGAGAGAGAGAGAGAGAGAGAGAGAGAAAGAGAGGAGAGACAGTGGACGGTGGGAGGCGGGCACAGAGAGAGCACTAACTCTACTCTGTTCTTCTGTTAACCGGGCGAATTGGTCTGAAGAAAATAGATGTGTTCTTGGACAATGCAGAAAAAGCTGTGATTATGTCATGAAGATTATGGAATTTCTTTCTTTAGTCTTCCTCTTCAGGTTGTTTTTTGACCATCTTTTCAGAGATCACAAGAATTATTTTTGAAATGTAATGAAAGCTGATCGTTCTGAGAAGAAAAATAAAGAACCTTCAGAATCAAACGATCGATATAGAACTAAGATCATTAAAACTTTATAACCACCGTCAGATTTTTTTTATAAGAGCCCCACTCATATTTTTCGTTTAAAAACTAGGTTAAGTAATTATCAAAGTTTTGGGGTGTCAATTTTTTCTTGAATAATTCAGAATAATATGCGGGAAACATTCAATGTCTTTTGTTGAAAGAGAAAACGTGATGTTAAAGTGGGAAGTTGCAACTTGAAATTAGAATCGTGTACAGTTCGTTCATCGGTACATAATTTAAACAAATTGTCTAATGTTTCTACATTATGTACCATAGATAAGTCCTATCATTTGAGTTGGAAGCAAAGGTCATGCGGTCTGACTCGTTAGCGTAGCGTTCGAGGGTTCTGAATTCGAATCTCGGATGGAAAATGGACGTTTGTAAATTTTTAAAATAAAAAGTTTTAATTTACAGAATTTAGATGGGCCAATAATTAGTTATTAAAATGGGTCATTAATTATTGAAATATCATAAAAAATGAAAATTTACCAAAGTTTTTTCTTACGTATCATTAAATTTGTCTATATGTTTTTATTTACCTGCTCTTGATATATACATAACCAATTGCAGAAAGCAAAATATTTTAATACCATAAAATAAAACTATGATAATACAAAAAATAAAATAAGAACGAAAGTAAAATATAAAAAATGAATAACTGCATATATTTGTGGTAATAGATCAGGCTATTTCAAGACGAGAAATCTTCGCTACATTCTAGATTTTGTAAGAAAGCCTTTCTCTTTTCTAATTCACAAGTTCCCTTTTCCCACAAAACGACTGCGTAAAACATTTGAATTCTGATTACTGGTGAAAGTCCCATTACTTATTGATGTTATTTTTAAGCGAAAATGAAAACGAGCATGCTAGTTCTGATCTAATGTCGCTCGAGCATAGTTTCTATTCCGAAAAGCAACAGGGACAGTATTATTGACAAAAACGTTTTATACACAAATAGTCTCATTCTCACTAATGTTATGAACGGGCTTCTTAGAACAATGCTTTTCACGATTTCGATATTTGCATATCAAAAGTTTTCACAGACCGGTAATTTCACTACAACTTTTTTTGTTTACCTGTGTTGACACAACAATTTTCGTTTTTGTGTTATAGGGTATTTGTTCTTGAAACATTGTTATGTATTTTTTTAAATACACGAAAATATTTCAGAGAAGACTTTCCTATAGCACATACATTCATGTTTGTGTTAACACGAGTGAAGAAATATAGTTTCCGAGGTATAGAGGCGCGAAAATGAAGAGTGATATTGTAAAACAATTACGAAATATGTTGACAAAGAATGATGCAGTATATATCGTGTCGACTTAGCAAATAACAAACGTAGTTGTACCCAGAGAATGAATGTGAGCTGAGTTGGTTATTGAGGAATGCGGTTGTCTGAGGAATCATATATCTGTCTACCGCGCATGGAATGCTTTTTTTTATATGTCACCATGGAATGGTTTTATTATATGTCACCACGGAATGCTTTTGTGGATAATTCCTTTTAAGTGCACTACTTAGGTGTAAACATTCTTGTGCACTATTTACGAACCTGATAAAAACAGAGCTCACAGGTATAATTTTTGTCGAGTAGAACTAACGAAGTTTCTTAGAAACTTGTGAAGTATACAAATCGAACACGTACACCTCCGCCTTCTTTGAATTTTTGAATTTGAATTTATTTTTTAAGGCCTTTATGCAACATTTGTTCAGGCCGAATGAGTGATAATGGGAGAATTGGTGGAGTGAAGAAAGTGGCAGGAAACGGGAGAGCCCCAAGGAAACCAACGCACACGGTGTTTGTCCACCACAAAGCCCAAATAGCACGAGCAGGGTTTAAACCACGATCCCAAGCACCAGAGGTGAACGCTCTACCATTGAGTCACTGCGGTCCCCACCATTGCCTTTTATACAAAGCCATGTATTTTGATTGCATGGTGCTGCGCCATTGGAATGCAATACGAGCTATATGCACATAACGATGGGTCGATGGGAATACGAATTTTCGGTCTGAAACGTAACAGTTTCTCGTTTGTACACTTGGCATGAAAAAAATTGCGACAGAGAAAGCCGTGCAGCTAGTCCACCTAAATGGCACCTTCTTATCCCATAATCGTGTCTGGTAAACAGACCCCTTCCTTCTCCTTCCTTCGTCTCTCCCAATCTAAAATCAGCAAACATAATGAGCACATGCTATTTTTCTAAATGCACAAGAATTAGTATCGATAAAATGATAGAATAAAAGCCAGACGAAAAAAATATACATGAGTTTATGGAGGGAGAAATTTAAACACACACAATGAAAAATTGAAACTGTTAGACAGAGGCAGAGAAATGAGAGAGAGAGAAGAAGAAGGAGAATGTAGACGTAATAAAAAGGAACCTACCATTATAAAGTTCAGTTCCCAGTAAGACAACAGCAAAATAGAAGTGGCTTTTGGATTTTATATTTTTTTTAGAGCCATTCGATTTTTTTTAGAGGGTCCTTGAAAAATTCTGTAATTCACTTTAAAAACAGAGACCAAACTTGGCGGTCAGATTAAATACTCATGATTTCCAGTGATACTGCAGAGTTTTGAAACACATAATGTCAAAAGTGTAACACACATGCTTTGTTTGCGCGTGGCTCGGTTGCAAATTCGATGGGGCTCATTGAACGTACTGGTTTCGAATACATTGTAATCAGGGATTCCGCCAGGATTTTCAGATTGGGGATGTAAAGTAAATAATGGGAGGGTGTAAGTAGTTTAGCAATGTTTCTCTCAACTTTTGACAGCAAAAATGTTAAAGTTGATTCTTAGTATTTATACTAAACTTGGATTTACTTCAACTTACATGTAAGCAAGTGAAGAGAAATAGATTTGTGTATATTTTCCAGTAGTCTATTATTGTTTACATTCTTTTTTTTTAAAAAAATGTATTTTAGTATTTTTGTTCATGAATGAATTTTTCAACCAACTTCCAATGGCAATAAATAAATACCATTTTAAGTTTTAAATTTCCATAAATAATATGGATACTTTTATGAACTTTCAGCGACAGTATTGAACATCTGATTTTTGGAGCTTGAATATCTGTTTCTGAATTTTCATTCAATGCTTTGGAAGGTAAAATAAGCAGACCAAACAAAGCCGAAAGTCAATGATCTGGTGATAGGGCAGTCATTCAAACCGTTTGTCAATTCTGTGTCCAGCCATTCGGAAGATAGTCTTTTGTTTGTTTATCAGGGTGATCAATGCACAATGAGATTGTTTGTGGGAAACTGGTATATTGAAACCTCGTTTCCAGCTCTGTGTGTTTGCATATGCATAACCTATATTTGCGTATGTACGTGCTCAGTGATGCTGTTAAATTGAATATTCCGTGTAACACTAATGATTGGCTTTTGAATAAATTATTCGTTACTTTGAGACGTTTGACAAATAGTTTACAGATTGCAAGTATGAAATATTCTGTTGTGAAACGGAGCGAACATTCAATAAAAGTTAATAGTTTTCAAACCGGGGGGAGTTGTGGAGATCTATTGACCCACTATTCTCTCAAAACTGACTTTGGGTATAGTTACATTTTCTTTTAATTAATATATTATAGACAGAAGGTGCAGTGCTAATCATCAAACCTAATTCTATTTTAACTTTTGTATAGATCCAAGGCCTAGAATCAACTATAAAGACAAGGAAAGTAATTTTGGATTATCATTTCCTTTGAATTCTATTATTTCCATATCTAAAATAATATTTAGATAGTATAGTAAGAAAGTAGAGTATCTTGAGAATATTTTGTTTTTCTATTTCCTCTTCCATCTTTTTAATTACTAAACGTCTAGTCCTCATCTTGAAATTAGCAGCCTATTGATTCTTCTTATTGCCTTCTGTTACTATATTGTAAAGAAGACCAGAGAAACGCATTTAAAAAATTGGGCTTAATTTTGGCATGATACCATCAAACTGATCACCTATGTTCAGTTGAGACTGAAAGGACTTAAAATAATATTGAGTGATATCGAGCGACCATTACTCGAACGTAGGTAGAACTTTGGCTTCTCATTCACT
>JAGDQP010072880.1:0-10453 GCA_022664845.1 Lepisma saccharinum | reverse complement strand
ATAAAGAAGTATAAATAGTATTGGTCTTTATACCTAATAAATAACAAACATTGTTAGTGATTACAACTCTAGTTTGTGTTTTGTTTTGTTCAAATGAAAAAGTCTTTGCTGTAGTTCCGATCTTCACACAATCAAAATATACAATCAAAGTCCATTCACACAATCAAGCTAAAAAAAAAAAGGAATACAATATCTGGTTTTCGCACATGAAGAGATGGAAACATCATTACTGATTGCTCTGAACAATAAGGTTCAAACGTTAAGGCTCAATCCAAGTGGGTTTTCACGCCTTTTTCATTTGACGTCAATTATTCAAAATTCAGTGCAGGCGGTAACTTTCACAGACCAAAGTTCATGTCATGCTTCAATCATGGGTACAATTAGTTTTAAAGAAATGCTACTAGTAACCTCAGGACTGTGTGCAGACACGTTTTGGACAGAATAATGGCCAGAGTGCTAAGAAAAACTTCCATCATATTACCGTCAATAGTTAAAAAAAAAATAATCAATAGTGTATTTCCTTTTTGATGTATTGTTTTTTTTCACGTGACTTGAACCTTCGTTTTATGTGACGTAGAAGATAGTCTCTCTGTCTATCAATATCTCCAAGCTCCCAATAGGAACGATGCACAAACTTACATTTTTTCCTCATTGATAATCTGCTTGCAACTGTATACATATCTGCACGAGACACTGCGTACATTGCGAGTCTCACGAACTTTGCATGTACTAGTAATGTACTCTTTTCCGAGATTGCGGTTAGTCTTTGCTTTATTTCTCTTCAAGTTCATTGGATCTGATTCCTGCTTTCTTCTTTTGGCTACCTTTGACGATTTTGTATCAATATTATTTTCTACTAACACCTCATCAGTAGAAATATTTTCATTTTCGTCCACCTTGATTTCAGGATCAACATCACTGCCATAGGATACTCTAATGCCGGTAAGAGAGTGCTCAGATTCATATTCTTGCAAAAGCCTTGACATATCCTGTTGACCAAATGATTTTATATCAAATTCTGCTCGTTCTCTTTACCTAAAATAACAGAAATACAGATTCTGCAAAGCGAAAGAGAGACTCGTAAAGTGGCAAACACATAACACTTCTGATTTCAATTCATCGCCAACAACAAAGCAACAAAAATAAAAATTGAATGTAAGTTCACTCGGCTCCTTTTAAAGTCGGAATTGCTTTCAACAGGGAGTGATTTATTTATTTATTTATTTTTACATTTATTTATTTATTACCTTGCCACCCCCACCTCTCAGCATCCTTTGCTCAACTCCGCTTCACGCGTCTGAGGGACGCAGCGAACTGAAGATGTTCTCCACGAAGTTGGGGTGGGCCATCCCCGTTTTCTGTCTCCCCACCTCGGCTCCTGACACGGCGCGTTGGGGGTGCGGAGTCAGTAGGGCCTTTTCCACAGTTAGAAAAAATTACAACAAAAAAATAGTAAAAATAAAGGAATTTAAGAGACCCAATAAAGGTTATTGGCATGATTCTTTGGCCTAGTTCCCGATGGATAAACCTGGGCCCTGTTTCCGTGGTTGGGTGGGGGGGATTAATTCTATTTTATTTTGTTTACTTTCATATATATTTTGTTACACTTTAGTATGCAATACAGTTTACATTTTATTTATTTTAGTTCTGTTAAGTTCTATATTTAGTTTTTCTAACAAATGTCTTACATTTGTTTATGTATTTTTAACTATTTCTTTTGTCGTTATTTCTTTCCTTTTGCTCTATTTATTTATTTTTAAGTTTCTTTTGGGTATTCTTCCACACATCCAGTCACATCACAATTCTTCGCGATTTTGTTTATTAGTTATTCGCTTTTTAAAGTTTTATTATGAGATTAACGAAAAATATTATTGCTTCGCGAATCTTCCTCCTTTTCTAGTTCAGAACTGATACTATAATTTTATTATGTGAAGAATTATTTAACAATATTTCCATGAAAATTGCAATATACTTTATCTGTAACATGATTCCTATGCACTAATATTAATATTTATTAGAATTAAAAATAATTAAACTATCAATGCAATGCAGTAAATCATATGAAATTTCATGAAACAAAATCCCTTACATTTTTCGTAATAAAAAGTTAATTTCTGGTCCCATTTTATTCTGTTCTAACTCTATCCCTACTCTAACCTATCTCTATTCTAGAACACATTCACTCGCTCATTCACTCAGGTGGGGAAGTCGACTCTGAAGATCCAGGTCCTGGGCCGCTGGACGAATTCTCCAGATCCTTTGGATTGGGGCGGTTGCAAGACTCCTTTCTTCTTCTTCCTCTTCTTCAAGACACTGCCACATATAAATACTTCCACACAAATCACAGCACTTCACACACAATTTTTAATGGTTTCTGTTTTCAAGTTTATTCTCCATCCAGAGTAATCCTGTCCAGATAACTGAGTCGGCAGAACCTCTGGGGAAATTATTCAGTTACTAAACGCATATTATTTATATTAACACGCACACGCAACCATTCGCACGCTACGCGTCTCGCAAGGCGGCCCCTGTAATTCTAAGTATCCATGACCGTGGAGGGAATATCGAATCCACAAAGTTCGCATGAGATACCGTTCTTATTGTTTTTCCGCTCATGGAAACACCCCGCCCGCACGCGACCACGCCCGCCCCCGCCCCCGACTCAAACCCGACACACATACCCGTATTTACAATATGTACAATACTTGAGTCCTCCAAATAATGTGTTTCTTCACCTGTTGATTTTGTTTTATTGGTTTCTTCGTTTATATTTTGTTTTATATATAATATAAGAGATCCTAGTAGAAAGTTAGTCTAGTAGGTATCTTTTTTGTTCTTCCCCAAGAATCTCTTTCACTGTTAGCCCTCTTAGTTCTTCCTGCATATCCACTATTTGCTGGATGACCTATCCTTCTTCATTCATTTCGTTGACCGGGCACTCGAGGACCTCATGTTCAGGAGTAGCCAGCTGTCCACACTCACACATCGGGGAGTTCACCAGTCCCAAGTCAAAAAGTTTGGCGTTGTATGGACCATGTCCGCTTAGTAGATGAACCACACCCTGACCTGGATTCCATCTTTCCCATGCAAGTCTATTAGAAATATTATCGATTATGTCAAAGAGTCGTCTAGATTTATCGCTCTCTTGCCAATATTTTTTGCCATTTTGATGTTATGATCTCGTGTATTTCTTCTTTCGTTCTTGGCACTACTTCCAAAATTTCCGTTGCTCTTATTAAATTTTCTTTTTTGCTCCAATATATAGCAGCTATCTTCAGTACCTCCAGGTGCAGGGGGCTATACTCAAGATTGCATTTAGGGCCACCCCCGGTGTTGTCCTATAAGCCCCAGACATCCTCAATAATATCACTCTCTGTGCTCGGTTTAGTTTCTCAGCCAGTTTCTTGTTCTCAGTCAGTCGGTGCGCCCACGCACTCGCTCCATAAGTTCCTATTGCGCATAATATCTGATCATGATACAATTTAATTAGTTTCAATGGTAAGCCAAATTTTGTTGTTGCAATTGTTATAAGTTTCTTTCTTTCCCATTTTGAATATTTTGTTAGCAATATTCTCTATATGTTCTGAGAAGTTTAGCCTCTCATCTATAGTTACTTTTAGGTATTTAAATGTTTTCACTCTTTACTGTTTTCCCATTCTACTTTATTGCTGGATTTATTTCTAATTTACCCTTCAGAATCATATAATTTGTCTTGTCCACGGATACAGTCAGTTTATTTTTCTCGCACCATTTTTTTTAAAGTGTCTAGTATTTTATTCGCTTTGACTTCTACTTTTCTTCTGGAATCCGACTCCGCTGTTGCTACGATATCGTTTGCGTAGGTAAACCACTGACATGACCTCTCGCAGTTGGGCTAATTCTTTCATACAACGGCTGATACATATGTCCCAAAAAATAGCACCACATATCGACCCCTGCGGACATCCTTTGTTCGTTATTCTTTCTAATTTTATTCCCGGAACACAGAGATTGATTATCCTGTTTCTGCAGTAATCTTCGAATACCCTAATGATGTATGCCGGAATATTTAGTTTACTTAAGCCAACAAATAGCGCCGACCACCACATATTATGAAAACGCCCCTTTAATATCCACACAAACTTGCTATTACGTATTATTAGGGAGTTGTGTGCAACTAACGCCCACTCATTATATACATTACTCTAACAATTTGACTGTTATTTTATTCTGACATAAAGACGTAAAGCAACTTAGACCTTTCTGTCCTGAACGACTTAGTGACGCTCCAAGTTATGCCTTCCAGATTTTGAACCGCTATTACTGGGAATTCGCATACACTTGTTTGTCAGAATTAAAAGTATAACGAAACAATCCAATGAGCAGAAAAACTGCATTTTCGAAAAAAAGGTCATTTACGCCCCTCTGTCATGGTCTCATGGAGGCAATGAAATAGTTTAGATTTTTAAATTCACATTTAGATTGTTGTACACACACAAAACAGAATAGATTTATTGTTTTAAAGCAGATTAAATGTGATGTTATTAATAATTTAATTTTGTAAAAGAAGTAGTATTAGTAGTATTTTTATTAGTAGTTGCAGTTGTATTAGTAGCTGTAGTAATAGTTGTAGCATTAGTAGTATTTGTAGTAATAGTAGGGGTTAAGTTCGGTACGTGTGCGCCAAGCGAATCAAACCTGACCTGACCTAACCTATTCTAACATAATCTAACCTAGAAGGGAAATTGAAATAACTTGAATCTGGAGAACCTTAAACAAAGTGGATGCCATTTACTGAATTAATGCTAATAGTAGTTGTTCTAGTAGTGTTTATAGTAGGAGTAGAACGACTATTAGTTTTGCAAACGTATTTTACTCACCTCGCACAAACGGGTGGGACTTTGGCTAGTTACATATAAATTATAATACGCACGAAAAATTTAAAGAACTGTAATATTTTACAATACTGTTAAGAAACACCTCCATCAATAGTTGTATCTACGTAATTTTTCATAAATGAAGGAAAATTAAGAAACAATAATAGAATAATGAATTGAGAATATTTGCAATTTATTCATCATTATTAGTTTACATGTAATATAATTGCTGTGCATTCCTTGAATTTTATTTAAGTCATATGAACTGTCAACAGAGTTCAAAAACACATTTTTAATTTCGTCATTTATTTAATATGGTCTTTGATCCACGGAGGTGACAAATTTGTCTATTTTGCCCACTAAAATCTAACTTATGACAGACTTGACCAATGACCATGTGGTGTTGGTTTCAACTATAAATCTACTCTATTCGAAATGTTTCTAAAGATAGTTCAATATGTCGATAAAACTTCAAGATTGAAAGAGGCCATGGAGGTGACAGATAACTAAGGAACTATTGCATTTTCCCACGGTCTAGTTTAAATAGACGCTCCTCTCACTTGAAGTATACATACAAACAAAGAATCCTGCAAACAAAATTTTTACTAGAGATTGTCTAGGAAACAGAGTGAAGCATGTGCTGTTGCCTGATGGATTTTATCAGAACTTCGTAACTCATTTCATGGAGGTGACAGCAGAACGTTGAGACAAATCTCAGAGAATTTTAGTAATATTATTTTTTTTACTTAAATCATTTATTCCTACAAGTATAAGATTTTTATAATCTTTATTAAAGAACAAATAATTATGTGGGTTTTAATAATTATTACAAACCTTTCACTTGTTCAAATGGTGATTGGACATTCCTTGGGGATGATATTTGCAGTATGTTTTATTCACATAAAAAAATAGTCAGGAGCAAAATCCTTTTATGTTTGTGTATACAATCGAATTTTTAAATAAGATCTACAATTTTTGGTCAAAAGAACCGAAAGACACGAATTTCCCCTTAAGTTTAGAATGGACCAGATGGCATATACTATTGATTAAGCAACATACAATAGAGTAAAACCTCAGTTTTACATGCTGTTCATCACTTTAAGGGTTAATTTTATTCGAAGCGTGTGTTGCTTGCGATTTCCATGAGTAGCCAATTGAAACACGTATTGCATGTAGAACACGCAATAAAACACGTTTCAATTGGCTACTGACCCAAATCACAAGCAACACACGCTTGCAAGAAAATCAGCCCTAAGTGTTTACCATCTCTCTTAAATTTTAACTGAGCACACCAAGATGGCAAACAGACGTTGTTACGTTTGGATTCCGTGTTCTTTTTATTTCGGAATACCCTCCAATTCTAATATCCTTGGACACCTCAATGAACTCATATGTGAAACAACACCGCCGGCTCTTTCGTGGGCCAAAGGTTGGTAAGATGGCGGCTTACTAGAATAAAGCTGCTGAAATCTCTTGTGTATTTTTTACAACATTCCAAAGTCTTTTTCGCCCTCTTCTTCAAGAAAATTTACTCATTGTGTTATTAAGTGTTACAGTGATTTATATAATACTTTTAAGTCATGAAAATTCAAAATTAACTGTGATAACAACATCAAATGCGACAGTGACAAGAGAGTTAAGAGTGAATGACAGGTATGGCGGACAGAAACCATAGCAACCAATAAACAACTGACCGGCATCCAATGGATGGGCATAATTAGCCATTTCCGCGCTAGACTACAAAATACGAATACGATTACTTTCCTGGGCCACGTGAAACAACCATCGAGTGGAGGGATCGGTTATTATCGAAAGACAGACGTCAGAGCAAACGTTTAACCTACGTTCACTTCCAGTCTAATCCAATGTAGACCAAAATTTTAATTCTAAAACTAAGCTTTTTACGCTTGTTATCACTGTGTTACAGGATTTTTAATTTATATTTTAACTCTTGAGTTATGCACATTGCATACAAACTGTTGCTGGATATAAATATGGATTTGTATATTTCTGTATCATTTCCTTCGTTATTTTAAAACAAAAAGGAGTGTTTTCAGGTTACTGCATCATTACCCCATACAAGTGCCACATACCCTTATCTCTCAGAGTAATACATTTACGACAAAACTGACTTCAGAAACGTATTTCCCGTAATGTTCTAGCCTAGCCTAGATTTCCTTTCAAGAAAATCAATCGAGATTCAAGATGGCGGCTATGAAGAATATATCCTCCAACAGGTAGCGCCTTCCACCCATGGATGTAATGTAAATATGGTAGACAGATTGATTGGCCCAATACAATTAAGCTGGGTCAACTTGACGCCGGTTTTCGATTATTAATCTTGCCTGGTGAATTGGGATTTACTTGCGTCTTATTGGTTGGCCTATCTATGCCTGGGCGTGTGGAAGTAAAGAATGGATGAAGATGCAGCTAAGGAAGAGAGGAGGAAGATTGGAAGATTTTTAATATGGTATTGTACGGAACGTGAAGTTCAGTTGTTTTTTTATCAATTACACCTGCCAGGTACTCATGGCTCGTGCTGGCTTCAACTTCTGGTCGCTAGAAGTAGATCCGTCTCCCGTATTTAGATCCATGCTTCCACCAAGTACCTATTACTGTGTATTTGCTTTGGGTTTATTTCAGCAATTTAAAATAGTATAAGGGCATTTCCACATTTCTTAAAACCATTTTCCTCAGACAAGAATCATTGATATCTCCCAAAGCAATTGCGCTCGAGTGGCTATAATTTGCATGCGCATATATTTTGATATTCTAATCCTGATGGAAGGGGAAATATATATAATTATTTTCTGTCCGATCAGTATGTTTGCTGGTGAAAGAACTGAAACTTTGGTCCATATTGTTTTAGACTGGAAATGGGCGTTCGAGATTAGCTTCCCCTTTTCTTCCTTGCTTCAATATATTAATTAAATTTTTAATGGCATCGATCAGTCCAGGATAGCTTCTAGATAGAGGTCAATGAAAGCAACTTATTTGGCCGGCTTTTCATGCACATGCTAGCCGCGTATTTCGCTTGCGATTTGCCTATGTTGCAAATTATAACACGTGTTTAAGTATTTCTATTGGCGGCGCATAGAAAATACAAGCAAAATACCCTCGCGAACGCGTTCATGAAAAGCCGGCTTTAGTTCTATAAATGTTGCATGACCTCCTTTGCTGTTTCAAATTTAAAGAAGGATTAGAAACTGTTGCCAACTCACCTGCAATTCTTTCCCACATATCCTGCTGAGGGTTATATTGGGCAAGTAACTGATTTCTTCGAACATTACCACAGGCATATTCATAGAAGTTATCACACGGAGACACCGAATGATTCAGGAAATTCAGCATTGTACTAGCAAGGGATTTACATGTTGCTGTGTGACATATTGGATCTTCTGGATCTGAAAGAAAAAAAAATATCAATAAGCTATTAAACAGGGTATTTCAGTATCGACCTACAGCTGATAGTTGGGAAATTATTCGACGTAATGCTTTAAAACAAAACAAGAAAGCGTAACTTTATAAATTTATGTGCAAAATTGGCTTACAACATTAGGAAATTCAGTGGAATATAAGACGTGGAGGGAACAAGTTCAATATTTTAAATGCAATGTGGGCTCTCTTTTAATTTGTTCGAAACAACAATAAGGTTTTAGAGTAGATTCTCTTTTTTTAATCATATGATTTAGCACCTACTTTAGTTATTTTTTATAAGTCCATTGCCATCAACTTAGTAGGTTAAGTATTGAACATAAAATATTAAAATAAAGAATTCAGTTATTAAAATGCGCATTGTCGAGAGAAAATCACGAAAAACTTTCGGAAATTTTGATACCGATTTTCGTGAAATCTCAAAACCTCAGCAAAGTCTTGAATTGAATTTGAATTTATCTTAAGGTCTTTAGGCATCTGAGACTCAGGCCGAGCAAGTCTTGAGAATCGAAAATTTCTGACAGTTTTTCCGTCCCCAAAATGTTTCGATTTTCAGAAAATTTTATTTTCCAGTCTTGACAGGAAAACGCTTCACCTCGTACATCCCTACCCCAATCCATATTTGAATTTTCAATTTCATTTACGGCCCTTAGGCAATTTTGGGCTCAGGCCGAATTGATGGAAGGAAGAAAGTGGGAGGAAACGAAGAAATCCCCCACATAGCACAAGCCGGGATTGAACCACGGACGACCCCACCCAACAAAGGTGAGCGTTCTACCACTGAGCCACCGCGGCCCACTCAATCAAAATGTTTCATTGAGTCTATTTTTTTAGACCTTGTGCTTACGATAATAACACTTTGAATTTAGAAGCTCATTATAAATATTTTGAGAAATCAATGGCCGTGGAAAAATATGTATTTTCTTACAATTAATACTTGATTAAAATCCGTTTTTGATTTAGATGGTTAACCTCCATTAACTCTTTTCTTCGCCCTCCTTCTACATTCTTTCCCAGTGTTTGTTCTTTCCTTTTTTTAGTCTTTATTTCGGCTCTGTTAAGCATTAGGGTGCTTCTTTGTTCTTTCTTTCAGTTTATTTCGATTTTATATTATCACTGATTATAATAATTAATATTAGCTTAAATTAGATTCTATTAATTAAAGTTCGGTTAGTTTTAATGTGTACTCTAATATGGCCCTATTTCTTTTCTCATATTTTCAGTTCCTTTGCGACTTTCGAAGCGTCCCCTACTTAACGTAATTGTAAGTCTGGGCAGGAGTGAGTGAGTGCATCGTTATTACGTCCTAACTGAGCTGGTGAGCTATTAAGGACGGAACTTACAGTTTTTGGTAAAGTGGACTCCGAAGCACTCCTTTCAATTCAATAGACCCCGGCGGGAGTTGAACCTGTGACCACGCGCACAGAAAGCGAGCACGCTAACCTCTCGTCCATTTGGAGGTCATCCGGACGGGAGATTTAGGAGAAGTCCGAAAACGTATTTTTCTCAAAAAGTAGGAAAAAATGTCTGGCTCCTAAAGACTTGTTAAATGGTTTCTGCAAATGTCCAACTGCTTGTATGTTATATTTGCACTTCCTGAATAAACTAGTTTGCGACCTTTACACGAAGATCAACAAAGTGTGTTATTATTTCTAAAGTGAATTTTTGAATTCGTCCGTTAAAAACAAAACAAAAAACTATCAACCCTACAATTTGTACATACCTTCCGATTCTTCCCGCAAAATCAATCTTTCGGTTTTAGATCCAGGCTCTGAAGGTCTCGAACTAACAGTCTCTGTTTCGGGGTTTGGAGTACTTATAGTGGAACTGTCACGAGAAACACTGTCTGGTTCAGTAGCATTTGATACTCTTGAACCTATTACACCAGTCGATGATTTTGTTTGTGCCTCTGTTGTTATTGTATATTTGATGTTTTCTGAAGGTGAGGTAGAAGCCACATCTTTTATTAGTGGTGTTGTCGATGATAGTAATGTTTCAAGGTCAGTCGTAGTAGCATCACTAGTGGTAGCATTGGATTGAATCCTTCTATCGGGTACACGAACTGGATCAACAGTTGATGGCGTATCACTTGTACTGACATAAACTGTAGCTGATGGTGCAGTTGATGGTACATCACTTGTACTGACATAAACTGTAGCTGA
>JAGDQP010072879.1:0-10453 GCA_022664845.1 Lepisma saccharinum | reverse complement strand
GCTCCTCTGTACGACCTAACGTCCATTATGTTGGTGTGTCTTCGTCTGTCTACTAATACGTGATCGATCTGGTTGAGAGTCTTGCCGTCCGGAGATACCCATGTGTATTTGTGTATGTCTTTGTGTTCAAAGTACGTGCTCTTTACCAGTAAGTTTTTCGAAATCGCGAAAGTTATCAGTCTTTCTCCATTGTTGTTGGTCTTTTCGTGAAGACTGTATTTGCCTATAGTAGGTCTATATTTTTCTTCCCTCCCTACCTTTGCATTGAAATCACCCAACACAATTTTCGAATTATACTTCGGTAATCGGTCAAACAACCTTTCTAGCTCATCGTAGAATATATCTTTGCCGTTATCAGTAGCCACCTCGGTCGGAGCATAGACGTTTAATAAAACCGGGTTACCCCATCGAGTACGTATCGTAACGTACGATAGTCTTTCGTTTATGAACTCTATATTCTGAACCGCCTGAAGGATACTATTCTTAATGAGGAACCCTGTTCCGAAATCGTGAGACTGTGTTCCCCCGTAGTAGAAAGTGTACTTGCCCTGTGGGATGCTATCTTGACCCTCCCATCGAACTTCTTGTATCGCTAGTATGCCTAGCTCGTACTTTTCGGTCTCGTGTACCGCCACCTGAAGAGCGCCCGTTTGGTATAATGTTCGTACGTTCCACGTTCCTATTCTAAGGTCTTTCTTAATCCTGTTCATAGAGCCCCCTGAAGCAGTCCCAGCCCGGAGATCCAAATGAGGGACTAGTTTACCTCCGGAATATTTTACCCCAGGAGAATCCATGAACCATCTGTTACTATTTCTTGACACGTTTTAGCGGTGGAGAGTTGTCAGCTCTACGACCTCGCAGTAAAGGTAGACATTCAAGATGTCGCCCTCTGTCCATCTCTGAGCCTTGCCGATGTCATTCATCTTCAGCCTCAGAGTGGTAATGGTGATGCTGCTCCCCCTCACCATGATATTTTTGTTCGGGGTTATCTTCCCCTAACCTTTGTAGATCCCTCTACTAACTGCAAGGCAGCAGTACTGGTTTTGGTCCGCCCCGGAATATTTCCGGTACCCACCATATCTGGTCGGCTTTCCCCTATCCGCCACCTGGGGAGGCGCCTGGTGGAAGACCAGTAACTCCAACCCGGTGAAACAATGTTTGCACTTAATAATTATGAAATGCGGCTAATTGGGTCAGTACTCAATCCATGTGTGTACAAGTTTTCTCAGCATTTTATAGAATGGTGTTACACAGATAAAGATATAAACAATATAGTCCTGAGCGAAAAGGAAAGGAGTAATAATCCAGTAATTGGAGAAGGCGTTTGCATTGGTCGAATCGTTCCAACAGCTACACCAATGTTAGGACCCATTTCATAATAGCGATCAACCGTGACGCTCCAAGGGAGAATATGTCAAATAGTGACAATGAATCGGACATGTCTGACAGGGAACAGAGACATAATATAAAAATGAACGAAGTCGAATTAATGGAACTTGAACTATCTAAAAAAGATACGATTAGCGTTTCTTCATATGAAAAGTTAATGAATATGCTAAAGATTTTTTTGTAAAATCCAAGAAAAGAAAGAAGAAGAAGAAAGAAAATGGAAAGAGGAAATGAGAAAACAAAAAGGAACACAAAGAATTCAGAAAGAAGAAGAAGAAAGAAAACGGAAAAAGGAAAGGAGAAAACAGAAAAATCACATATAATACATAAAGAAGAAGAAGAAGAAAGCAAAAGAAGAAAGGTGAAGGTATAAAGATGAAGTAATAAGAATGTGGAAAGATCAATTAAAGTAACTCAAAAGTAAATCTAATCAACTACAAAATTTACCAGACAAGACTGAGGAGAATTTTGATAACTATAATAAGGAAATTGGTCTACCAAATATTACAATAATCAGTAATGTAAGTAATGAGATAAGTCAAACATCATCCGCACAATCCTCGAAAAAAAGAAAGAAAAATAATGGAAATGAAAGATAATGGATTAAACTGTGCTGGTAAACAAGATTACACAAGCTCTACTATGGAAGTGTGTCCAGACAAATTAAATATGCTAAATCAAAAGATTTATTTTAGTCATGAAAAACAAATTGAAATATGTCATCCTAGTAAAGTGGAAACGTAAACTGAACAATATAAGAAACAATGCCAATTTCATCAAGAAACAGAAATTAATCAATAATTTTGTGTCATTACAAAGCTATTCTACTACACTGACAATTTCTAAAAAGGAACAACCTTGTACATTACGTAGTATTTCAGTTAAAAGTTCAGATTTACAGGGAAACCATTGCGTCGAGCATACATCCCGTTCACATACCAGGAGTAGTCGAGGAAAAAGACGGAAGTCCAAATGGAAAATCCAAAATAAAGATGACCGAAATACTATGAGTTTGAATAACACAAGCGGTACAAAAGTAAAAATGAAATTTGATAAATCAGTAAATTCAACAAATCAGCGGATGGAGAGTGAATCAGGAGAACAATTACAAATGAATGAGGAAACCAAGAAGCAGATTGATAATAATTCTACAACGAAAACAGTGAATCAAATAAACACCCGTACATCAACTGAAGTAAAGCAATCAAGAAAAGGGAAGGAAAAACGGTGGCACAAAAGGCCAAAAACATAACAAATTGGATAATACGAAGGTGCAAGAAAGAAAGGTGATAATTGATAAGGAACCTAAAAAAAAGAGAAGTAATTTTAAAAAGTGGTTGTACAGAAAAATTTGGAAAAAGTCGAAAGGATAAAGTACCACAACCTCTATCATACAATCCGTTAAAGCTAGATTTCGATGAGCTGGGTATTTCTAAACCAACAAACAAATTTAAAAAAAATGACTTTATCAACAGCACCAGATTATTTGACAAATAGGTACGGACCAGATTACATAAATATTATTTCTAATCGTAACGTTACTATGATCGTGAAAAATGAAAGTACATTTTACCAATACGTGAGACAGTAAATTATGAAAAGAAGTGATTCAACAAATAGACGGGTTGATATGAAAAAAGTATATTATGAGTGGTGGATACGAAAAGAACGAATTCGTCAAGAAATCAATGAAAAATATGGACACAAGAATTGGCTCAGAATTCGAGAATCCGAAAAACTAACTACGCTTTGGTATACACTGAAAATATTAAACTTGATGAGTAGAATGAATAAAAAGAAATTTGATCTGATTAAAGTGAAAGAAAAACCAAAATTATCAGACGATAACCAATCAAATAATGTATATATCTGTGAAATACATCAACGTATAGATGTCAATATTATTTTATCTTGAATGTAGTTATTTTAATGAAATTGTAAGATTCTGGAATTTTGAAAACAAACAAACTGAATTTCATATTAGTTTTAATTATAGGCAACATCGAAAAATGAAGATTTAAAAGAAGAAGAAAAATATTTAAATGATGAATTTGTTTATACAATTATATTGATTTTAAAAATCTAATCAATTTATACAACAACCATATTCGAAATGTTTTAATGAAATTTAAAAAACAAATACAAGATTAGATTATACTGAAAACAAAGAGTAAAATGACATTAAATAATTAACTGTTAATAAAGATATTAGAATATGTAGATATTAATAATCTTAATGATGAATGTATGATATCGTTTCTTAAATATTATATAGAATAAATGAATTTCAATTGATATAATTTGTGTAAATTACTTTAATTCAATATGTTAGTTTGAATTACCTTTTGATTATGGAATTGAAGTATTATAAACATAACCACAAATGAATTATTTATTTAATTATCAAATAAATAATTTGTGAATTATCACAATAAAAAATAAATAAAAAATGAATAAAATTAAACATTAATATTTAATTTAATATTAAACAAAATATTTTTATTAATTTTTCGCTGGTTGGGGAAGTTTATGCTATGATCCACTTATCCATCAGTTAAATAATGATTAAGTTAGTTTATAGTAAATCATACTCATTTAATTAATCAATTTAATATTACAAATTGTTTTATATTCAAATTAAGGGAATTTTTGAGCTTAAGACATATAAAGGAACATGAGAATAGATGTTTAGCAAAATTATATTGCCGTTTAATGTATTATCATAGCTGTGGAGATTGTTGGTAGATGTCACCACTTTCAGAAGTGTAACTCAACTGCGTGGCAACAAAGATTACAAATGGTTGCTTCTCGTTTTATAATGCAATATCGGCATATGTATATAAAGTTTTGAAACAAGTGTTTTTAGCAAACTAAATGTAACTTTTTATTATTATTTTGATCTGAAATTAGTTTTGTAGCAATTAGTTATTATACAAATCTGTGTAAGAAGATATGTTGAGTTTCAACAGATTAGAGATCCTCACATAGAGAGATCCTCAGTAATAAATAATGTGTGAACTTTAAACTATTTTTTATTTCGTATCAGCTGGAGAATAGTTTGTTTTCCTAGTCCTGGCAGCTGAAAAGCTCCGGGTGAACGTCAACAAGTTAAGCTCTGCAGGTTTTACGAAAAGGCCTCCTAGCCCCCACTACGGTGTAGACTTGAGGCACATTGTTCTTATCCTGCTAAGACATATTCTAAGTGAAAGAGTGAATCCATACCAAAATGTCCTGAGATAGATATATAAAGAATATATGAAATGACCACTAATTCATATAACCAACTCTAAGAGGCACAGCGACAGCACCTTGTATTCAAGATATTATATTAGTGCTAGGACCATTTCAACAACTACACCAATATTTCTGAATCAATATCTAGTAACTACTCCACTACAACCGAAAATTGAAAGCAACGTGATATAAAAAAAAATAATTCTATCTCCAACAATGCACAAATCGTTGTTCACACAAATGTAATCCTTAACAGAAAAAGTTCAGAAGCGGAAACAAGCACTGGTTACTGAAAATAATTTTTCAGTTGAAAGGATCACATAAATCTATTACAGAATTTCCATAAATTGTTGTCCTTTAAATGATTCAACTGTTACAACCGATCAGTCTGAATAGAAATCTTATATTTCCCAGAAAGTAACTCAACCTTTGGAAATAGGAATTCAACATGATAGCTATCACCAAAAGTCAACACTGCAAAGTACAGATCTAAAGAAAACATCCAAAAATTTGAACACAATAATAGTAGCAAAGTTCTTGACTCAGTGTTACGTGATGGTGGATATAAACGTTATTTAATACAAAATGCCATAGTAGCACAAATATATATATGGAACATTTGGCTACAACATGGATATGAAAGGGAGATCTGCGACAATGTACAAATACTAATTGTTGGATTACATATCACAGTGAAGTGAAGAAAACAAGAAGGAACTGAAACGTTTCAACTACAAATTTTAATACAAAAAATGCGTTTTCTTTACTTTCATGTTATAAATATTTGTTTTGCAATTTATTTTGTATTTGGTGTTATGAGAACAAATTTGAATGTAGATTACTGAATATTATATATGATTTGTATGAATAATTAATGAAATTTAACCTATTGAAAATATATTATATTATTGTATGTGATTAATGTAAGTTATAACAGATTATTTAATATTGTTTGTGTTAGATTACATTTTGAGACTGTCTAATGAAATTGTCAGTTTATTACTGACTGTTCACTTAATACATGTTGACAAGACATATTACTTACTAAAACTTAGAAACTTTATACGCAGAATAAATGTTAAATGCTCATCGTAATAATCGTAATTGCGATTTCTATATTCGCAAAGGTTGCTTTCCAAAGGGCAAGGATCCAGTTGGGGTACATTTAGAGTAACCAACTAACTATTTAGAGTAACCAACTAACTATAGTGAATTTGTAGGTTTGCTTGAGGATTTTTTTTCAATAACAAGGGTAAATTACGCATATAAAGCTTACGCCAGCTTTAACACCATTATATAATGCTGAAATGTAATTATTTTAATTAATTAATTAATTTGCTGGATAACTATTTAAATAATTATTGGTAATCTAACTAACTAACTCTATGGCCTATGGAACTCGCACGTGCATCGCCGCAGTAACAAATGTTTGCTATTGGATTCTATCCTGGGCAGTATCAAGTCAGTTTTCATCACGAAAACCTACTTCTCGAAGATCTCTTCTAATATTGTCCTCCCAACGAAATCTCGGTCTTCCCAATGGACTCCGTCCATCGAGCCTTCCAACCAGGATAATATATAATCTTCGTTCTTTCCCCATCCGAGCTACAAGGCCTGCCATCTTATTCGTTGCGATTTCATTATTGTTATATCTGGTGAATCGTACAGTCCGTGTAGTTCTTCATTATTCAATCTCCTCAACTCTCCAGTTTTCTCCTGTTTCGGCCCGTATATCTTTTTTA
Organism: Lepisma saccharinum; assembly: GCA_022664845.1. Classification (NCBI taxonomy): domain Eukaryota; kingdom Metazoa; phylum Arthropoda; class Insecta; order Zygentoma; family Lepismatidae; genus Lepisma; species Lepisma saccharinum. The sequence continues at coordinate 4,088 of JAGDQP010072879.1, read as the reverse complement.
AAAAATTGTTTTCGAACACATGTAGTTTATGTTATCTACTAAGGTCGTACTCCAACTTTCGCAACCGTAAACTGTTACCGGAAAAATTACTGTTCTGTATATTTTTATTTTAAATTCCTTGATATTAATAGCGATGCTTGAAGTTTTTGGACTGAATAAAAACATGCGTTGCCCGATACTAAGCGATTTTAACTATTCCGTGACCTCAATTTTGCTTGTTATGTATGCTCCCAAGTTGTTAAATTTGTTCGCTTTATCTATTTAGTTTCATCTATGTTTAATCTAGACCTACAGTATCTCATCGCACGCTTTTACTAAGGCATTGGTGTTGCTTTGTATATATCTATATCGTCTCCTATTCAATATACTTCATCCGCGTATACGAACAGTTGATTGAAACCATTCGATGATAATTCCTTTTGTCTCCGTTAATTTCTAAAATAATATATTCTAATGCAAGGTTAAACAGTAGTGATGGCAAGGTATCATCTGGTTTCATTGAGAATCTTGAAACTAACTGACATATTATTATCTATCTGTACTCTCGTTATGGGGTCGCTGAGACACATCTTCACTAGTTGAACCTTTTTTTTTTCTGAATTCTAAATCATATCAGGATGCTGTATAACGTTTTCATTTTGATAGAATCATATGTTTTCTTAAAATCAATGAATAGTTGGTGAACCATCCCATAGTATTCCCATTGCATCTCCAAAATTTGTGTCAAGGCGTAAATCTGGACCAAGATGGATCTACTTCTTCTAAATCCACATTAATAATTAGCAATTATTTCATCTACATATACACTTATGCGAGTTAACATAATATTACTTGATACCTTGTAACAGGTTGGAAGTAACGAGATTCCGCGGTAATTATTACAGACCGATTTATCGCATTTTCGTAAATACATTATTAAGGTTTTCCATTCCTTTGGGAACTCCTAATTTCTCCATATAGCACTGATCAATTTATGTAGTTCATTGACTAGTGCCGTTTCTCCTTATTTAATCAATTCTGCTGGAATACTGTCTATTCCTGGATATTTGATTTTTATAATTTCTTTACCGACATTTGGTCTCGATCTCGCTAGGATCGGGAATAGACGGTTCTGCGGTATGAGTTCTAATACCTCTGTTCCCCGTTGTTTACTTTAAGAAGTTTGTCGAAATGTCTTTTCCACACATCGACAATTTTAGTCGAATCCTCCGGAAGATCTCCACGTTCATTTCTAATTATTCTTAATCTCGGTTGGTAACCTTTTCTTAACGAGCTCACAAATTTTTATAGGTTATTTTCTTCCCGTTTTCCTCAATCTCCTGAATCTTCTACTTAAGATATTCTGGCATTTCCCTTCTAAACTCTAGTGTTTCGTTTCGTTTTGCGTAACTGTAGTGTCTTCGCTTTTATTATTTAGCCACCGATGCTTGGCTTGTTTACATATTTCATGAACCTTAAGACACTCTTCATAAAACCAAGGTTTGTTTTTCTGTTGTTTCTTCTCACCTATACGTTCCCTCGCTGCGGTCTTATTTGTTTCACGAATCGCCTCCCATATCTTACTTACATCAACTTCATTATTAATATCATCATTATTACTACTCGAGCCGGCTGGGATTTCGAACTTATTTGAGAGTTCGAGTTGGTAATGTGCTTTTATGCTCAGATTATTTAAGCGTTTAACTTCGAATTTCAGTTGTTTTGACCCCTTGTTTTCTCTGTTCGCGATGCATAAATTTTCCCTAACTTTTGTGATCACTGATTGACGATCTTTGCCTCTGTACGACCTAACAACCACTATGTAGGTGTGCCTTCGTCTATCCACTAATGTGCGATCTATCTGGTTGAGTTTTGCCGTCCATAAATACCAATGTGTATTTGTGTATGTTTTTGTGTTCAAAGTACGTGCTCCTTACCAGTATGTTTTTCGAAATCGCTAAAGTTATCAGTCTTTCTCCATTTTCGTTGTTTTCTTTGTGAAGGCTGAATTTGACTATAGTTGGTGTATATTTTTCTTCCCTCCCTACATTTGCATTGAAGTCACCTAACACAATTTTCGAATTACACTTCGGCATTCGCTCAAACAGTCTTTCTAGCTCATCCTAGAATATACATTTGTCGTTATCAGTAGCCACCTCGTTTGGAGCATAGATGTTTGATAAAACTGTGTTGCTCCATCGAGTACGTATCGTAACGTACGATAGTCTTTCGTTTACGAACTCTATTTTCTGAACCGTCTGAAGGATACTATTTTTAATGAGGAATCGTGTTCCGAAATCCTGAGACTGTGTTACCCCTTAGTAGCAAGTGTTCGTGCCCTATGAGATGCTATCTTTACCCTTCTTACGAACTTATTGTATTGCTAATATTTCTAACTCGTGCTTCTCCGTCTTGCGTACTGCCACCTGAAAACGACCGTTTGATATAATGTTCGTACTTTTCAAGTTCATATTCTAACATATTTCCTAATCCTGTTATTGGAGACCTGTGAAGCAGTCCCCGCCCGTAGATCCGAATGATTGACTAGTTTACCTCTATAATATTTTAATACAGGGGAATCCATGAACCATCTGTTACTATTTCTGGAAATGTTTTAGCGGTGTAGAGTTGTTAGCTGTACGACCTCGCAGTAAAGCTAGACATTCAATATGTCGTCCTCTATCCATTCCTGAGTCTTGTCGATAACATTCATCTTCAACCCTGATGTGTTAATAGTGATGCTGCTTCTCCTCACAATTATATTTTTGTTCGGGGGTGTCGTCCTCTAGTTTTTGTAGATCCCTCTGCTACATGCAAGGAAGCAGTACTAATTTTGGTTCACCCCGGAATATATCCGGTACCTGCCATATCTGGTTGGCATTCCCCTATCCGCCACCTGATAAATATGACAACTGAAAAATAAGGGGAAAAAAATAAACCAGGACTCGTCCTTTCTTCGCACTATCCACAAATTGAACTAAGCAAATATTAATACTAAGGCAATGTTATGAACTTTATTTTGGGTGCAAGGATGGTGACCAAAGCAAGAAATGCCCCCTTCCAAACATGCTGCGTGACATGTGTTAGATTTCTGACAGGCTAGTTAAAAGGTTCACGACACACGTCATTCGCTGTTCCAATGGTTTGGCGGGAGCCGACGGATCACACCAAAGATTGTTATTTTTGTTTAACAAAATACATGGAATCACGTTAAAAACAAAGAAGAGTGTTCAATACCCCAATGTACCATACATGGAATCACGTCAAAAACAAAGAAGAGTGTTCAATACCTAAATGTACCATCTGCTATGAGACCTGTATACCACAATGAAGATTTGCCGGTACCAGTACCTCGAAAAAATGTGATAGTGAGTGATGATGAATCCTGTAATAAACATGAAGAAGATACAGAAGTTGGAAAAGCTACTGGTGTTGACCCAAAATTTGAGTTCTCTAGTGAATCGAATTCCAAACACATTTTGACACAAGGTGATCTGAACGATCTTGTTCGTGATTTTAATTTGCCTAAGCAGCAGTCTGAGCTATTACCTTCGTGATTAAAAGATTGAAATCTTCTTTCTCGTGATGTAAAAGTTACTGTTTTTCGTGACCGCCAGGCTGTTATTTTTTCTTTGAGAATATTTCTCGAAGGAAGGCGAAGTGTTTTTTTGTAACGATATCGAATCTTTTATCGATACCCTTTACAATGAATATATGGTAAGAGAGTGGCGTTTGTTACACGAGACTAGAATAACATGCAGCCACTTCCCACATAATCAGATCTCTCAATGCTGCGACGCCGGTGGCAGCGATCACAATGATTAACATGTTTGGACATGGCTCGTTTGCAATGCTGTGAAACGTCAATCATTACCAGGCGTGTGTTTGTGGCCTCAGTGACATGTATGGGAATTCTTCCCATATATGTCGACTTTATTTCAACAACTATACCTGGAAATGGCTTGAATTTAGCCCAGCAGACTAACTCTATGGAAAGTTTTCAAGGAATTTAAACAATTTCGATAGGGAGGGGTTAATGTGTCAGTATTTCATATGTTTTATTTATTTCTTTGAGTTTTACATTTCTAATTCTACAGAAAGAGGGACAA
>JAGDQP010072876.1:0-10453 GCA_022664845.1 Lepisma saccharinum | reverse complement strand
AAGTATGTTTCAGCCTACTATTGACGTTCATTGTCCAAAATGTGGGGGTCCAGATTCAGTCTTTCATTATTTATCGCGATGTAACACACTTAATCCCTTATTCAGTTATCTGCAAAGTATTATTAATGTCCTAATACGTCAAATAAGTGAACCTTTTCTTTTTCCTAATCTCCTCATCAATCCCACGTATCAATTCTATCACCGAACCCGCAACAAATTTCTATCCTGGTTACTTTCTGAAGTTTTAGATTATCTAATACAAGAGGATACTAGTGCTGACGTAGTTTTCAAAATGCGACTCCAGCATCATATGGACCTCTACATGCTCATCACAATATTTTTCGTCAATTTACTTCCTAAATTCATTAATTTCAATTTTCTTCCATTCCTCCTAACGCATACTTTTCTTCTACCTCATATTGTCTTATCATACTGCCTCTTGTACTTCGAATTCTAGTGTGTTTTTTATAAACATTATAACATGTTTCAAGTCTATTGTCTTCTTTCGACACTTATGCTGTAATAAATGTCTTCCTTCAAAGTGCGATTTCTTATATGTAGTAAACATCTCCCTTAGGTGTTCTAGTTCTAGTTTGGCATGTAATAAGTTTATTTTTTTTTTTGTACTTGTGATCATTATCCATATTCTAAGTTTTCATGAAATGATTTTCCAACATTGTAACTTATGTACTAGGTCTTATAGCTGTTGGCCTGTAAAAAGGTCATTTTGTACTAGTGTTCTTTATCCATAATCTATGTTCATGTACTTACTTCAATTAATGTTCCTTTTGTACTAGTTTAGTATTACACAAAGATTAAACGATTTAAAATAAAAAAGTGTTCATATGCAAAGAGCCGATCATGAACCTTTATAGCATTTTGTGTATGGAAAGGTAGAGATTACGTAATTATCGTGTATAGAGCATTCGTTTCCAACCAGAAAAATGAACGTAGATAAATTAGATTCTTCAAAATAGTGAGAAAAATCTTCTAATTTTTGCAAGTAATGTTTGTTTGTTCCTTGTCCTCTACTGCATGTCAGCTCATGATCACATAAATTGCATACAGAACGCAACTAGGAATATACAACCAATAATGAAAGAAAGAAAATAATGGACATTGAATCAATTACTACAGCAGCAATGCAATGAATTTATCCCATTCAGAAGAATTCTTGCGACGCTATAAAATTGTTGTGCACATTTATTGTCCCAGAAAAATGTAACCATAGTCTCACAATAAGGTCTGTCAATTATGTTGATGATGCTTGGTGTTCTGCCCGGAGACATGTTTAGGGCGAAAGTCGTCGGCAAGATTGCTCCCTCGAAAGGCACATAGACACTTATGGGATCTCTGAAATTAAGGCCCAAATTCGGAAATTGTTTCCTTACATCAAAACATGAAAAAATGCTCCCTGAAGGTTACGAAATAATGCGTAATTTCGGAGCTATTGGCGTGCAAAGTTCGGGCGGCATCGTCACAAATGACGTCATATATCCAGAAGTAATGACGCAGGTCGTGTTGCTTTAGCAACTGATAATCGAAATTGTACCCAATACACATATTGCAGCAAATTGTACGATTGGAGAATGCTGTTTGTGAGAGGGGATTCCTATATTTGCCCTATTAAACCATATGAATTCCTTGACAATGAAAAATCTATATAGGGAAATCTTTCTGATAGTAAATGCATTGGAGCTACCTCATCATTTGTGGAGACGATGTCTTGTGACGATGCCGCGCTAAATCGCAAGTCCCTAACGTCGAAATGATAGATGTTTAGAGGTGCTGGCAAAGGAACGTTTGCTAGTTTCAAGATCCCTGATGCTTTACTTTTGCTTTGCTATATGCATAGGACCCAGTATATCTATCTAAATAGATAGGGATGCTAATGCAAGATTCAGAAGAGACACGGAATGGTGTTACTTACAGACCAAATATCGTTAAGTAGCCCTCCTTGCACAAAGGTTGGTAAATGGTTTGCGCTGAACAATGCACCGTCGGAAGCAAGTAGTAGAACATAGGAACACGACGAGATTATGCTATGAACGTATGACAGGAGTGATTGCACTCGATGGAGTGATGAAAGCACAAATGAGTCTTGCACTATGCACAACGAAGCAGTACACATAAAGTACAGTCACCACGTTCACATGTTGTGGTTTCCTTCGCCAAGCAGAACTGTTAAGGTGTGGCGAAATCTGGAGGTCTGTAACAAATCACGAATATTTGCCATGTCGCGGAATCGTGGGGAACGAAACTGATAATGAATGAAGGATTGTAATTTAAAAATATTGTTCCTCTGAAAAAGTGAAAAACGTAAATATTCATGACCTGCTAATAATTCAGATAGTCGCCGGTAAAGTGATTTCCATTGCCGGAAGAAAAATTTGTCGAGAGGTTGAATTTTACCTGTAGTTCCAGGAGGAATTTGAAAAAGTTCAGTTGTCTTTCCGGGAGGCATACCTTCTAAATAGGAACTATCATTGTCCACGACTCCAAAATAGAGCCCACTTATCTTCTGTAAAAGGGAAGAAAGCTTCCTGATACCATTCTGTTTATTCTCGTCTACCCATTTTACCGGATTTTGAAGCTTTCACAATAATTTTTTCTGCTTTGAACATTTGTTTAGTAACTGTAGGGCCAAAACTTCCCGTCAGTTTTGCAACACTATGAACCGTTTCGGGAACAGCATACTATCCATACTTTTTGTAGGCAGGATTGTGCGAGAGTGAGTGAGAGCGTTGATTGACTGGGCCATGGTTTCCGTATGCTTTTCTCCAACAAACGATAATGTGCGTCTAGCTCTCATCTGCTTTTCAAAGCCACTCTGATGTGTATTAAAAATTTGCGATGGTACATAGTCAGCAAGCTTTTTCGTTATTGATTCGACAAAGTCAGTTGCAGATTTTTGAAGTTCCAGCTCGTCCTTCTTGTATGACCGGGAGACGAATTTGGTTATTTTTCTGCTTTTAATTCTATAAAGTCTCTTGAAATTATAGATTCAGGTTTTCGATGCTGCAAACTTGGATACTGCTTCTTTTTGTGCAAATTCCATCGCCCATATTTTTAAATTTTTTATCACACGCTTTGCCTGTTCTTTCTCGTCTCCACAAGCCGCGCAAACAAATTTTCATATATTTTCTTCTTGCACTCTGCTGGGTTTGCCTTTCTATTTTGTAACTGTGCTCGCCATTTATGCAATTGCCTTTGGGACGTAACTAACCGAAACTGAACGGACTGTGGATAACGACAATCAATTCCGACCACATTCGTTGAGCCAGTGTTTTACTGCTTTTCTTTTATATATAATCTGTGCCGATATATTCTTTCGATTTTTTCTCCGGACTTGGTGCATAAGTTGAAGCCTACGACGTACGTGGTGAATAACTTTCATCATCACTCGAAGACAACATTGGTTCCGATTTCTTGATTGAAATAATGTCACAAGCGGACTGATTAACTAATTCTGATGAAATTGACATATTGATGTCACATTCGTCATCCGTTGAATCTGCATCTTGGTGTTCGATATCAAGAGAAACTTCAAAAGAAAGGTCTGCTCCTAGCGGATGTTGTTCTAGAAGCTTTATTATACTGTCTGCCATTTGCTTTTCTTGTTCACTCTTTTCACTTGCTGGAGTGATGTTCTTATCACGAAAATAATTTATCGCGAAAATTAAAATATTGACAGGATTCAATGGTTCGTTCATATTTTAACGTCTTCCACACAGTTCACAGCACTTGCAAACAGAACGTCAACACTATAATGTCCCCGTTTGACGGTAAATTTTCTGATAGTCACTCATGCAGCGCACTCACAATAGAGAACGCTATAATGACAAACAGACAAGTGAGAGTTGTTTACATGAGCGCCCAGTACATGTTAATCGCTACTAGATTAGGGCATCAAGCAAGAGATAGAGAGAGATCGAACCCTGCCTAGGATTAGTCTTTCCTTCATGTTTGCAGAAAATATTATAAAATCAAAATATAGTTAATATTTTACGTTAAAAAAATATTTTTGTAAACTTTATTTTGAATGGGTTATTCTAGTAACTGTTGACTTCGGCCCATCACGACTATATTGTCAAGGCTTTGCTAGTTAAAATCCACAAACATCCATGCCCTTGGCGGAATTCGAACCCGCGACCTTCGAGTCGTATTTAACGGATAGATAAAATAACGACGAAGTTCAATTTAAAAAATAAACGGGTTATGAAGAAACAAAAACATCGGTAGATGTTAACAAAGGTACCAAAAATTACGTAATAGAGATTTACGCAAAATAATCCACTACTACTTCAGCGAAGTGTTACGAAGAATGTACGATTCTCTTCTGAATATTATTTTCTTTGGAATAGGCCAGATAATTACCAAAATATTGGGAAGGGACAAAGAAATAATTTGTTAAATGTGTTAAAGGACGATGGGAATTGATATTTTCGATCGCCAAGAGAATGGACACCCTGTCGAAAGGACTAAGAGGAATGGACAAGAATTTGGGAAGGGTGATTTCCGTGGCGTAATCTAAAGAACCACTCCGGCTTTCACATGGTAAAACAGAAAAACAGTGAAAAAATCCCCATCCAGAGAGTGTGAAGTCTGGCCATCACGAATAACAGTCTGACACTCTACCAACTGATAGTTTTGTAAGTACGGAAGTACTGATGTGATGCTTTGTGATCCTAACATTTAAACAAAGAAAGAATCGTTTCAATTAATTTTGCTATTAACCAGGAACGAAAGTTAAGGTAGTAAACATATTGCATAAATTTGATATGACATCCTCTTGTTTAAAATGCTTAAGACTGTAAGCTATTATTAATTTAATTTCACCTATGTTCTATGTATCCACCAGGCTAATGAGATAGGACAACTGACACTACTGTTGTTGTTGTTGTTGTTTTTTTTTTTAATATTTGTTTTAATAGTGATGCCTGGATAACTCAAGTGGAGAAATTAGTATTAAACTTTTGGTACCTCGGTCTTTCCGCGGAACTTGAAAATAGCAATACGCGGGATACAGCTGTTGACCCTTTGCTAATAAATTAGGAAGTTTGATTTCAGAGAAAATTGACAACAACACAGAATTAAAATTAAATAGAATTATAATTTCTGGATAATATATATATATACACAAAGACGACGGAGTCGCTTGGAGCTTAAAAAGACTATTCAATTATCACTTTCCGTACGACGAGTGGAGTTAAGCAATACAACAAAATAATAGGAACAAAAGCAGTTTTGTTCTTTGAAAATACACGCTTGGGCTCGAACCTACTTTCTCCCAAAAAGCAATCGTGAACGCTCCCCTATTCCATTTGAATAAGTTTTCTGGAAAACAACATTCAGAGATTTCTCTTTCTGCTTTGCTTCTGAAAATAATGCAGAAATTGTTTCCGGGTACTTCGTTAAATTTGGCGGGCCCACTTTATTTGTCCATCAGATGCGAATCTAGCATTCTGATAGCATCTCTAGATCCAGGCACAAGAGGAAATGATGGCCTATTTATTAGTCCATGAAAACCGGCCAGAACCACCGAGAAACCCTCAGATATTTGTTTGTTCACATCAACGAAGAGAAATTCAGTAGTAATATTTCTTGTGCTATTGGGCTTCGTAGAAATTAAAATATTATTAGATGTTTTCCCCCAAATGAAAATTAAATAAAAAGTATTGCGAATGAGTGTTGCCAAGAGTAACAAATCACATAATAAACGGACAACCAAATAAAAAGGTATTCACATATGGCCTCATATCTTCTCGTCCTTATGTTTCTTCGGACTTAACTTTTTCGAGTATAAAAAAATTCACGCAGAATATTTCAAAGTCCGAGGCTGATTTCAACTAGACGACTGCATCGCAGAGGACTTTTGAAGTGATGATCACGCTACCATGTCCCAGTTGAGAATGATCTGAAATAGCCGCTGCCACTATTACAAATATCAAATTCAGAAAAGTACCGGATGGAATCGACCACTAAAAAGGGGGGATTTTTAGGAATATCAAAAAACACGTATAGTGTTTCTATCTCCGATCGTGTAGCAGACCCGCTCTCCGGTGGCATATTTTGATTTTACGCCCGAAAAACCACAACGGGAGCGAATCCTGTTTTCCAACTGGTTGCTAACAATAGACGGTCAAATGTTTCGAGTAGTCTGTGAACCGGAATTAACTTAGATTAAAATCACACTCACTGCTTCGTGGATAACGCGTGTTTTACGCTCGTGAAAAATTGGCTTTCAGGAATTCCTCATCAACTGAACTACTTATCGTACAGAATTTAACAGGCTTAACATTTATATCGTAAGATGAAATAAAACAATACTTTACAGTACATGACAATCTGCTATAGTTTAGGGTTTATTTATATGCAGAGCAAAACTCCGTGCAGATAGTGCAAATGGGAGTCAGGCATTATTTGATGTTATAATGTTAAATATCGTATATTCATAACAATTGTACTCCCCCCCCCCCACCCTTACCTCACAACTTAAGTGCTACGACTATAAACCCATTTTATAGATGTTTCTCCACTATCTAGACTCGACCACTTTGTATATATGAAACAATACTGTGAAAATTATTACTACAGTTTTTACTGATTTTCTCTTGGAATTCTAGGAAACTGTTTATTTTACATCTCAAAAGCAGACCCCACAGTGAGCGAGGTTGGGTTAGTGGTCAGGTTCGATTGTTCTTTTTAAGTACTAACCGCTTTCACTTATGTATACAATTGTAGGGTTACCAGAAAGGCGGGTACAACAGGCACTCTTTACGTAACATAATACTGCAGAGCGGCAAAGGCGAGTTAGTGGTCAGGCTTGATTGTTTTAGCACTACATGAACTACCAAACGGCATAATATAAGTTAGTAAATAACCTGTCAGTATATCATAAATTAGTGAACTGATACCTTTATCTCTGAGAGAATATACTGTACATACAATGTATGCACATATATTTTTTCTCTCGTTTGTATATATGTTCTTATATTTCTCTGAGCGACATTGAAATTACATTATATGGAAGAAAAACATTATTCGTAGTAATGATAATTCTGATATCATTTAAATAAAGGATTAAGTTCTGTAAATGTCAACTAAAAGGTAACATTTGCAGAAGAAATCATATGGTTAAAGGATTGTGGAGTTCGTGAGTATTAGAAAATGAAAAGAGTGCCGATTCGAATTAATGTACTATACAGCAGAAAGGGTGGCATAGAAGAGGGAAGTACTTACATTAGCGAAAAGTACTTTCTAAGGTAGGGGATTCAGGATGCAATGGATTTGACCTAACCTGACTTTAAATAACCCGTCTTTGCTGTTTTGACATTACTTTGCGTCTGTACATGAATCCTCTCCCATCCTATATAAGCTTCATCGAGATGTGAGAACAGCGAAAGTCTCTTAAAGACGTGCGCGAGTGTACATACTGGCCGCTCGCATTGCATGGATGCATTTAGATTGTGAAATTTGGAGGAATTAACATCAACAAAGTCTATGCAACGAATGTGCAACATAGGTATGGAGATAACCACAAAGTAATTGAATAGCCATCAGATGGCAAAAGTAGTAGAGAATTAGTATAACAAAGGTTCATCCTTTTGCGTATCTAGTGCCCAAAGTAAAATATAACTTTAAAGAAAAAAAGGCGAATAATACGTTAAGGCCTGCAGCTTCCGCCAGACATTGAACCACCTATTCCTTTGCAAGTAATTATCACAGAACCTTCTATAAATACCTAGCGACAACCAGCAATCCGAAACGTGCTCCAAAAAGCTCTCTCCTTATAATTTCGTATATACACATATACACACACAATAAAAATGCAGAGGAATATTTATGACGGCACTTCGTATTATCAATGACGTATTTTTTATTTGCTACAAAAAACACGGATAGTATCTCAAGCGAGGTTAGTTAAAAGTCAGGATCGATGTTATCTTTTTCATCATACACGATGTACTTCGCGTTTAAAACACTCAATGTGTTTGCACCAACGCGCAAAGAGCTAAATAGTGTCTAGTGCCTTTCACTTTTATTTCACAATTACATGATTCAATTCTTTGTTATATACTCAGGTGGGAAATATTACAATTATTATGTGAATTTTACATTTTGTGGGCCACAAAGTAAAGTGAACCAAAAAAACGCTCAAATATACAAACCCTCTCTAGGGAACGCCCAAATTTTACTTTCCTCCCAGTGTTTTAGTTTTTTAGTGTCCCTTCCCATAATTATTCATAACAAAGAAACGCCAATAGCCACAATGTTTGTATCTGTTGATAAGAATAAAGCCTTGATTAGGTCAACCAGGTATTGTGCCATATCTACGCTCCGTATAACTTCTTTTAACATACACGGCATATAGACACTTAACAAAAGCCAACAAATCAAAAGTTGCCACGAAAAGCCGTATGTCATTTTTATTTGTTTAAAAGCACACTCAAATTGATCGTTTTATGAATAACACATAGTATACTACAAAAATCATGGACTCAATGTCGATCAAGCAACAGTGATAGACAGGTGAGTTAATGTCAGACTTTTTAATATTATAAACGACGCACATTACGTTTAAAACTTACTTTATGTCGCGACCGCAACACGTAAGCAGTCTTTACATACTTTCATCGTTTACCTTCTCATGTTACACTTCCCTAACTGAAGCTTGTGCTTTTATTTGCGATTCATGCACTTCAGCACATGTTGCAAATCTGTACTTCTGTAACTTATAATTTTGTGGCTCATCTCAACTAGGCTTTACTTGTTGGTCAAATCGAGTGTGTATTAAAACAAGGATTCTGCCACACCTTCCAATTGTGGTGTTATCCCTCCAAATCATAGAGCGCACATCCCACCTTTGAAATTTTTACCGTTAAAAATCGATAGAAACCCTGTAAATTCTACTTACACCCCCTAATTTTGGCTTGCCCCCACCCCAAACTGAAAATCCTGGCAGAATCCCTGTATTTACCTTAACTACATTCAGTCCAAGTACAAGCTGTTGTGTAGTACTTTCTGCTCTTTCGTTACTCATATTGAAATAACATGCTTTCCAATATTTTTGTAAGCCCTCGCTCCAACTACTAATGCTGTTACCCCCCATATAATTAAATTTGATCTGATCCAGTTGGTAAATTACATAATTCAAGATCTGACATTGCTTCAGCCAAAGTTTCCCATCTTCTCTTGTACGCATTTTTAATTCTAGATCTTTCTTATTTTCTGATATATATATAAATTTGAAGTGCTGTGGAATCTCCTCCATCGTACTCTATTTTCTGTTTGTCTCTTTCCACAAATATGCATATCTTTTTTCACATCTACATCTTTTTATCAAACTTATAGTGAGCTAATAGTCCTTTCGAATAATCTCTGGAACCAGAACGTGGAACAGGGAAGGAACTACTCTTAACAGTTACAGTAATGTCAGGCGAAAAAAAAACAAAAACAAATCAGCCAATGAAAATTTAGAATTGGGTAATGTTGTGTTTTTCTGGGTGTAAAATCAAATCTTTCTCTCCGGTGACCTCCTTTCCTTCGTAATTGTCTTGCCGCGCTTGCTGAAACGAAAAAAGAACAAGGACAACACACAAAGGCTGGATTCTCAAATGTCCCGTTAAACCAGGGAAAATTCCACTCTTTCCACTGGTTACCAACTCGAAATCTCTGCTAAAATGCACGGTTCCAGCAGCTAAACACTTACTATTGGAATACAATTCCCTATAAGATATATTGAAATAAAAATATTATTTACAAATACACCAACTCTTAAACCAGTTGAAATCCAGCATTAAAACATTTAAATACTACTTTCACACTTACATACCCTCTTAATCCAATACATTTTTATGCCTAGTACACAAATATTATATTTAAATTAATCACCAAGAAATCTCAAAGAAATAGACATTATATAGAGGTAGCTATGGGGTTAGGTCGACCTGAGAAGGTAGGGGGGGAGGGGAGAGAGAAGAAATAGACATATAAAATAATTATCATTACACTCTAATAATAAGAGAAATATTTACATATTGGTAAACAAATGAGTACAAATTGGCATTAGAAAACTGAGGGGGGTACCACAACTATTACCATAACATGAGTATTAATTACTGCGTATTGCCATCATTTGTCGCAGAAATCCTTTCATGTAGAGAGAAAGTACCAGGAACGGACAAGGATTTGGGAAGGGTAGTTGCCGCGGCTTGATCTAGGAATCATCTCCGCTTTTACCTGAATGAAAGCCCGGCCTTTCGAATGCCATTCTGACATACTGCGTACTTTTACAGTATATATATATATATAAATCACAGCCATATTCAATCCACTAGTGGATGAGGCCTCTCCCCGAAGGGAGGAGTTGGTCTACTGCTCCCACGCTGACCAGACGGGTTGGGAGATATATATATATATATATCATATTCAGCCGTTTTCTTGGATGAAG
>JAGDQP010072875.1:0-10454 GCA_022664845.1 Lepisma saccharinum | reverse complement strand
GGGAAAATAATAGTTTATATTACATGGTTGTGCACTGCATATGTTGTATCTGTAACTTATGTTTGTGTAATGTTTTATTTGAAAGAACATTGTCTGTAATAATACTAAAGATATACACTGTTTCGTAGAGCCAAGATAAATATCCCTTCTTTCCTTTGAATTTCCCCGTCAATTTCCCTATGTTGCCAAATCTCTCAGTTTTGGACTTAATTTTTTTCGATCATTTCTTCATGTTTCTGTTTTTTCGTTATATTTTTATTATTTATTAACATTTTTGTGACGAAATTTCAGGAAATATTCCTTTTCACATACTTCACATTTATGACAGTTAAGCGAACGCCAGAATTCAAGGAGAAAAATTTTATTTGTCAAAAACTCTCAAGTAAAGACATGCGAAAAAATTTTTGAGCATGAGTGTACATTGATCTAATTTCTATTCACCAATCAAAGTTCTCAGATACCTTCTAAGGAAGAGAGAAAATATTGTCTACTTTTGTGAGTTATTTTGTAATATTAAACATCGAATTAAGTGAGCGTTTTCTTTTTCATGTTTAAAACAGAAGAATGGACTTCATATACAAATAAAAATAACAAGGATATATGCAATTTCGTTTCTTATTATTTATTCATTTATTTTGTATATATATATTTACTGTGAAGTGCGACAGTTTGACGTTCAATTTTCAATTATCGTCGTGGAAAATTGCTCAGATAAATTCGTCGCTGCACTGTCGACCGCATATCTCAAAATACGTATTTTTATATGTTTGGAGTTTCCTCTTTTTTTTCTGAAGTCAATACAGAGTAGTTATGGAAAGCTATAGTTCTATTTTGTACGTAACACATTGAGAAATCAAGGTATCAAACAATGTGTTTCTTGTTCTCGTACTTTCCTTGTTGCTATTACGGTCAGGGACTCTATACCTGGATTTTCAGTTTTGAAGGGGGGGTTGAAGTAAAAATTGGAATGGCGAAGCTGGAGTTTCTATCGATTTTTACCGTAACAGTTTGTAGTTAGATGCTTTCGAGAATTTGGTAGGGTGACACCCCACACTGAGGGAAGGGGTCTGGCGAAATCACTGGTTATGAACTACCATCTTTCAAGCCCACGAGACGCCACTGCCATTTGACTGGCTTTTCGGCATAGTACAGAAGTAGTTTTGGGAGTGAGTAGGAGCAGCACTATTGTTGAATTTGAAATAGCAATTAAATAGAAGTAGTAGTCGTAGCGGAAAACGTAATGGTAGCCGTAGTAGTAGTAGTACTTAGTACTAATAGCTAACTCACTCACTGTATGGCTTATGGAAGTCGCAAGTTCATCGCCGCAGTAACAAACTTTCGCCATTGGATTCTATCCTGGGCAATATCAAGCCAGTTTTCATCACGAACACCTACTTCTCGAAGATCTCTTCTAATATTGTCCTCCCAACGACGTCTCGGTCTTCCCAATGACCTCCTTCCACCCGGCCTCCCAACCAGGATGGAATATAATCTTCATTTCTCCCCCATCCGACATGATAGCAGTAGTAGAAATAGTAAAACCTAGGTCACATTAAAAAGTGAAATGTACATATGTCGTGACGGTTCAATCTCTTAATAATAGGCAATCATGGACGACCTTCGAAAGAGTTGTATTTCAATTTCAGTTAGGGCACCGAAACTGATTCTGCTGGAGCCAATTCGACAATATAATGCAATTTAAAATTTATCGTCACTTTCAGAAGGAGTAATAAATAAGTCATTGATATTGCAAGGATTTCTATAAATCACTCTGTATTATAGTTATCAGCAGCATTTAATGCCAGCGATGGCAAACGAGGTGTGAACTTCCAGCAGTCCCTTCTTGCTGTTGCTACTATCGACTAATAGCAAGCTGCAGCTGATAGGTAACCAGTCTTATGTGACCTAGGCTTACATAGTAAAACTATGATTTCCATTAGTTTCTATTAGTATCGGAAGAGTAGGGGCAATAACATCTATTGTTGAATTAAGAATAATAATGACTCGATTGTTTTATTCAAATACTTGAAACATATTTCTTGTCAATTTTAAAAATATATTTCCGTACTAGTAATAGTAAAAAAAGTTTATTGCAACGTGTGTTGAATTAGTGGTAAAATATAGAAAATATCACGCGTGGATTAAATACCAAACGAAGAAATAATAAAAGTGAAGATTATGAATATTAAACTAAGATTGGAAAAAATATTACCAACGACCAGGATTTGAACCTGGGACAAAATTAAATTTTATTACAAACTCAGCACGATAACCACTCAGCCAGCCTACGAAACCGTATTTTTTTACTCATTTTACATCCTTTCACCTAAGACCATGAACTAATACCGTCATTCAGTGTTTAATTAAGAATTATTGTTATTTTAAAATCATCTTTTAGCTTGTAATTCCATATTTTTTTTATGAACACAATTACAATGTCCATCCTAATTCATCTGCACTGCGTTTTAGCACCGGATTATGTTTAAATTTTGAACACCAAGGAACTTCTGTCTACCGTGGGAAATATTCTCTAGACATGCGACAAAACTTTTGTCTATAGCTGTACCACTAATTAACAAAAATTAGACTATTTTCACAGCAAAATCCTATGACAAACAAAAAACGAGATAGTGATTATGTGCATAGATTTATTTGCGATCAATAGCTCCACTCTAAATGAGTCCTAAAGGTTGATGAAGTCTTGTAGAATAGCACCACTGCTTTTCCCATCCTTGCGAACAGAATCCCCAAAAGAAATTTCAGTAATGCCGCTGGTGGTGCCTTTTTGAAGCAATTCCAGCATTTGCTTCAGGTTAAATGTTAATAGTCGTAAGCCAATTCCAGCTAAGAGCTGAAGGAAGCACTAATCTGTCCAGTTGAGTTAGAAATCAGTTTGAAGAGGCAAAGAACAGCTTTTAATTGCAGTTCTTGATTCCACAAAGCTTTGAACTTTATTTCCACCAAACTACAAGCAAAACCAAACCCAGCTGGCAAAAATAAAACTCAGCTTTAAGGAAATATATTGGAATGTGATTTTTTTTTATTTAAGGCCTTTAGGCAACTATGGCTCAGGCCGTATGGATGAAAGAAATTAGTGGAATGAAGATAGTGGGAGGAAACGGGAGCACCCCGAGAAAACCCACGCAGACGGTGTTTGTCAACCAATGGCATAAGCATCCGACAACCCCTAGCCACCAGAGGTGAGCGCTTTACCAACTGAGCCACCGCGGCCTTACACTACTCGAACACAAAGAAAAGTTTACAATGATATTATTATAGACCGTCTTACTTCTTTTAATCATGGTGGAAGGCTATATCTGGGAATAAAATGCAAAAAAATACACAAGTAAATACATTTTTAAAAATATTTTATTTGGAAAATTTAATACGAATACATGTAAATATACAGATTAAAACCAAAGACTTGAATAACAATAATATCTTTAACAAGCACCTTCCTACTTGTGCGAATAAGATTTATAAAAAATTAAGATTGATATAAATGATCACATTTGTTTTGTTGTCCAATTTGAATTTTCAAACTAAAAGTACGAGATAGGTTCAGTAGCAAAGACATTCCTTTACATTTAAGTGTCTATGAATCCTGATACAAGTGAATAGTGTAGGAGAGTATTTTCATTAAAATTCACAATACTAGCGTTGATGAAATATTAGACTTTTTAATTAAAAAGTCAACAAATAAAGCTTCGGGTTGTAATTTCTTAATTATTCTGCAAAAACAAAAAGGTATTGAAAATTAGAATGAACCAATGGTCTTGAAACCAAATAAGTGTTAATGTATACCCTATACTAATACATTGGAATACAAACTACAAATTAAAAGCGACTAAAATAGTATTTCAATTATATTATTTTTATGACTGAGTCAAAACATGATCAGCCGTATTCAGAAACGTTTAGTCGACCGACTAGCGCCGCACTAGGCGAGTGACTAACGCACGGCTATCTAGATTGTATTAAGAAACGAACTTAGCACGCTAGTAGCATGGAAAATTAGTCACCTACTAGTATGACCTTAATGTGTCCCCTAGTTTTGAACATGGCGAATTTTGATCTTATGCGTGGGTATAGCTTGTCACAAATCGAACACTATAGTCCTTGCTCAGAAAAGTGAGTCCCTTGAAAATCGTTTGCTTCCAAAGTTTCTTTGCATTACGAACACCAACATAAAATGTGATACAGCGTAGTGATGGTGAAATTCTGGATGGGAATGAATAAAGATAGGGAATAATTTTCTTTCCCTCGCATTTCTAATGCACAAATGTAGACTTAGGAAACCACGTTCTTCGGATCATGTTTCTGTTATGACTATGTCGACCTTCAACTGATTGTAAGTAAGCAGAATTCGAGAAAAACGTTTGAACATTATTTTTTTTTATACATTAACAAATTTCTTTTGAAACCAAGTAGGTACCACAGTCGACAGTACGTGCACTTTAGTAACATTTTAATTTTAATCAACGATCAGAAAGTCTCTTAACTCGTTATGCTTTCAAATTTGTCAGAGAGCGGAGGAAAGCATTCATTTGTTTATTTCTCACTTGAGTCTGCAAGCCACAACTGCGCATGCGCATTTCTGTTTCCACAGCGTTGCCAAGGAATTTTATCACCAAGCAAGCGACTAACAAGTTATACGTAAAACAAGGACTAACTTAGTAGCTTCCGTTTCTGAATATCAAAAGTTAGGACGGCGTTAACACAATATTAACAAGTCATACAATTATCTACTGACTAGCGACTTCTTTCTGAATACGGCTGGATGTGAATATTACCTATCAAGTGACAACTGGAAAAGATACATCTGTGATATCAGTAAATGCTCCAGATCTATAGAATCACCGGTTATTGAAGACAAACCTTTTCTATGATTAAATATATGTTGGAAACAGTCACAGTATATAATAGGCAGTATTTTTGTGGTCACCTAACAATTTTGGAGAAGAGAGATTATTTAGAAGCAGGTCAGCGGGAATAAAAGCTACGTCCTTTCAAGTAAAAATAATCTTATTAAATACAACTATATAAACAATGTAACAATACAATAATATAAATAAGGGAAATATAAAACCTGTCTATATTGCTCACAAACAGTGTTCGATTTGCCAGGCGGATGCCGAGGATTTTCCCTGGTACCAGAGGATTTCATCCCCGGGTTGTTGAACCCGAATATCATCTCCACCAGGTATAAAATCTTTGTATTTCTACCCGAACAGGTAGTAGTAGGTTCAAATTTACCAGCACCCACTAGTTGTAGGATACCTACCCCCTTCGTAATTTATAACAAATCGAACACTGTTCACAAATATTACAGATAGCACGCAACATACCAATTATAAACGGAATTATACAGAGTATTTATTAATTCGTGTAACTGAGAAACACACCTGTAAAAATGAAAGCCTTCAATATATTTTTATGAAATTTTCTACAATTGCTCACAAAACCCTGACAAGTTTTGACAAAACAATTTTCCTAAACTACATTTTAACCCTCTTTTTTGAGGGGTTAAAACTAAAAACTTAACCTTGCTTATGGAAAATCAATTTTAATTCAGAAGACCACTTTTCCTTGTCTAATTTTATCAATTACCAAGAAATTAAGTCATTCGATAATTTCTGTCTAAATATTGTAACAACTCTCGATCTTCAGTATTTTCTAAACCGAAATCACCGCCTGATAAATTCTTGGTAATTAAAAAATTAGGCAAGGAAAAGTGGTCCTCTTCTGAATTACCAGGGTCATTTAGATTGAAGTGGCAATATATCCGAGAAATGAAAATGTGTTACTCACGTGAACATGGTTACATTGCCTCGATGTAGTTCCCGCCTGCGTTTCCAGATATCTGGCAGACGTTGGATACCATTGAACCCCCCACCTCCTCCTTGTGAAAGGATTTTGAGTGGTTCTATCATTTATCTTGGAACAAATCAAAATCGCATGGGCTCATTTCCGGGGAATATGGCGGGTGCTCCTGTGCCGCATCGTCGTAAGAGTCTGTACCGCATGGGCAGTATGACTGGCGTTGTCGTGAAGCAGAATTGCTCCAAACTGCAGGAGATGTGGTCGCTTGCGTCACAATGCTGGCCGCAAATAGTGACTTAGGTGCGAGGCATAATAGTACGCAGCATTTACGGTAAACCCTGGTACTCTTGATGTGAGAGGATAATGCCTTCGTGGTCATAGGACATTATCATCATGACCTTCATATGTTTACTGGCTTTTGTTTGACCTTTTGGGTCGTGGGGACGCCGGGTGGCGCCATTCACTGGACTGGCGTTCAATTCTGGTTCGTAGGATCTCCACCAGTTTCGTCACTTGCAATAATGAGGTGCAGAAAATCAACCTATTCCTGCGCGTAACGTTCAAGGTCCATTGGTGCCATTTTTTGCACCTCCGTCAGGACATGCGGTACCCATCTGGCTGCAATCTTACCCATGCCGAGATTGTGTGTTAGCATGCGGTACACTGACGCACACAATATTCAGTTCATTAGCCAGTTAGAACAATGTTTTCAATGCTTCCACATGATGTTGATCCGTAGCCGTTCAAATACTCCCCCCACCGTCCGATAAGGCAGTACTCTACAGTCACCACACGCCTTGCGTAATCTTTTGTGGATCTCACTTGTATTTCGACCCCGTGCCACCTGAACACAAACTGTTCTGCACGGGTAAACATGGTTTAGGGCGGTATGTCACACCCACTTCAGTTAGCGTTCACTGACCACACACACCGTAATACTGGAACACGAACATGTCGACATCAAGGAAACAATTACGTTCGTCATTTGTCTCCCGGATAAACGACAAGCGAAGAACAGCGGTATTGCTACTTCAATCTAAATGATCCTTGTAACACTGATTTTTCCATAAGGGAGTTTTTTGTTTTAGTTTCAAACCTCAAACCGAGTGTTAAAATTTAATTTAGGGAAATTATTTTGTGTCAGAACTTCGTGATTTTGTAAGCAACTGTAGAAAATTTCATGGAAAAACATCTTCGAGTTTTTACTGGTGTTGATCAGTTACACGAATAAATAGAACAGTCTGTAGAATAAGAAAAGAAGCAAGGAAACTACAAATTGAATCTCTTCATTTATTGTAGCCTATCAACAAAATTACCACTGGACACTTAAAAACTAGAGGGCTACATAGCGCAACGGCAAGCAAAGATGATATGATTTGATATGGCCCCTTGAGGCAATGGAAGGAAAGGTTGCGAATGATGCTCGGTAGATGTCTCTACTTTTTATAGCGGAAATTTGAAGTGAGCATCTTTTTTTATATATATAGTTGAATTGTGATTTTGAAATATAGAATATTGGCACAACATTTATATTTATTGAAATAAAGAGTGAGAATAAAAAGAAAACATTTGTCTTTGTAAATGGGTCATGGCGGGAACTTCAAAATAAAGCATAATGTAGAGGAATTGTGTATTTTTACCCTCTGAATAAATACCTTGCTTTTCCTTCCATCACCATCTGATTTTAATAGTTTGATGTTTTGGAGGAGCATCTGCTCACGATCACTTTGGCTGCTCTAAGCGCCGTGGTTGGTTGTAGGCAAATACCTCTAAAGAATATTTAGCGTAACCCCACTATGGTGTAGCTTTGGGGCATGTTCTTAATTAGATAATATATGTTCGAGCTACTTCACATCGAGCGCAACCCGCGTGAAACGACCCTGAAGATTAACCGGAGCAAAGATAAAATATACGACCGCACAGCAGTAACAGGAGGACCATATTGATACCACGACAAGAATAGTTATTGTTAAGACACGAGAAGGTCCCATTACAAATTGTGTTCAGGTGAACCAATGTTCGTCTAACACTTAAATGTAATACTAATACTTACATCATCAGATCTGTTATCTTCTGAATCTCTTTCTGGAACTTTACGATTCGTTCTGAATCGATGAAGAATTCGATCATGAGGAGAGGTAGCAACAAGTTCCCTGCAATAATACGACCACCTTCGCTCTGGAGTTTGTCCTAGTTAAGATAAAAAAATCGGGTGTGGATTCTTGGTCCCAAGCAGAAACAACACAAATTACATGTTTTAATAATAAAAGACTAGTCAAAATAAATGGAACTATTTCGACGTGTTATTGTGCGGAAGAGGTTTAACTTGTACACAGCTGTGTAATGCAAATGAAAGGTATTGTTTAGGTATTCAGAGATGTTGAGGTAGGGAGATCCTTAAATTCTATGTCGAGTATTAAATTTCGGCCAAACTTATTTACTTACGTGAAATTCTAAGACGCAAAACGTTTTCTACTCTCCAGCAGCAGCCATATTGGACCCGGTGGTAGAACAATGGACTCGTGTGGCCGTTCGGGATACAACATGGAGATGCCCTATCAATTTATCCTTGTATTAGACCCTTACGCTAAAAATTTTAACAATGTGTTCAAATAGTTCAATTCTTTTTGACTAACCCTGTATAACATCCAAATTAAGCTCCTAAAAAGTAACATAAGAACTGCAAGTAGAAATAGAAATAGCAAGCAGTAGAAATACATTCCGAGGAAAGTTAAAGAATTAAGGTAAAAACTTCAGTAAACAGAAAATTATGTTCTTAAAGCCTTCAATGGAAGAAAATTCCAATGTAAATTTAACAGTTTTATCACGAATTCTATTCCCGACATCCGGTAGAAGGTATAGACATCGCTAGTGGGCATGACGTATCCTCTATATAGCGGGCCCGCAAAATTATTTTACCAGTCAACGTTATTTTTTTTATTTGATTTTACTGACCCGAGAATATCAAAAGGTTAGGTTAGGATAGGTTAGGTTAGGTTTGGTTAGGTTAGGTTCGGTTCGGTTAGGTTATTTTAGGTGAGGTTAGGTCAGGTGAGGTTAGGTTAGGTTAGGATAGGTTACGTTAGGTTAGGTTAGGTTGGGTTCGGTTAGGTTAGGTTAGGTTCGGTCAGGTTAGGTTCAGTTGGGTTAGGCACTTTTAGGTTGGGTTAGGTGAGGTTAGGTCAGGTTATGTTAGGTGAGGGTAGGTGAGGTGAATTTAGGTTAGGTTTAGGTTAGGTTAGGTTCAGTTAGGGTAGGTTAGGTGAGGTTCGGTTAGGTTGGGTTAGGTTAGGTTGGGTTAGGTTAGGTTAGGTTAGGTTAGGTTCGGTTACGTTACGTTCGGTTATGTTAGGTTCGGTTCTTCAATTTGGTAAGGTTAGGGTAGGTTAGGTTAGGTAGGGTTTGGTTTAGGTTCGGTTCGGTTAGTTTAGGGTAGGGTAGGTTAGGTTAGGTTAGGCATTTCTTGTAGAGCGCTTTTCAAGTAGCTGTAGATCCAAAATGTGACTCCTGATCCAACTTAAACCTTGCTTAGTCGACTCAGGAGGGTCGATTACATCAAGATAGGAAGTAAAATTCAGGTTTTTTCCAAGTGTATTTAAAGCGCATTTCTTGTGCAGCGCCTTTCAACAAGGTTAGGTTAGGCTAGGTTACGTTATGTTCGGCTAGGTTAGGTTCGGTTAGGTTAGGTTCAATTAGGTTTGGTTAGGTTCGGTTAGGTTAGGTAGGGTTTAGTTTAGGTTCGGTTCGGTTAGTTTAGGGTAGGGTAGGGTAGGTTAGGTTAGGCATTTCTTGTAGAGCACTTTTCAAGTAGCTGTAGATCTAAAATAGCTGTAGATCTAAAATGTGACTCCTGATGCAACTTAAACCTTGCTTAGTCGACTCAGGAGCGATTTCAACAAAATAGGAAGTAAAATTCAGATTTTTTCCAAGTTTATTTAATGCGCATTTCTTGTGGAGCGCTTTTCAAGTACCTGTAGATCCAAAATTTGACTCCTGGTCCAACTGAAACCTTGCTTAATCGACTCAGGAGGGTCGATTTTATCAAGATAGGAAGTAAAATTTAGTTTTTTTCCAAGTGTATTTAAAGCGCCTTTCCTTTCGAGCGCTTTTCAAGTAGCTGTAGATCGAAAATTTGAACCCTGATCCAACTGAAACCTTGCTTAATCGACTCAGGAGGGTCGATTTCATCAAGTTATTAAGTAAAATTCAGTTTTTTTTCAAGTGTCTTTAAAGCGCACTTCTTATGGAGCACTTTTCAAGTAGCTGTAGATCGAAAATTTGACTCCTGATCCTACTGAAACCTTGCCTAATGGAGTCTGGAGGGTCAATTTCATCAAGATAGTAAGTGAAATTCAGTTTTTTTTCAAGTTTATTTAAGGCGCATTTGGTTAGGTTAGGTTAGGTTAGGGATTAAGTTAGGTTAGGCTAGGTTACGTTAGGTTCGGTTCGGTTAGGTTAGGTTCAGTTAGCTTAGGTTGTTTTAGGTTGGGTTAGGTGAGGTTAGGTCAGTTTAGGTTAGGTTAGGCTAGGTTCGGTTCGGTTCGGTTAGGTTAGGTAGGGTTTGGTTTAGTTTATTTTCGGGTCGGTTAGTTTAGGGTAGGTTAGGTTAGGTTAGGCATTTCTTGTAGAGC
>JAGDQP010072874.1:0-10454 GCA_022664845.1 Lepisma saccharinum | reverse complement strand
GCCGTTTTCCTCTATCTCTTGAATCTTCTGCGTCAGATATTCTCGCTGTTTGTTTCTGAACCCGAGTGTGGCGTTTCGTTTCGCGTTACTGTAGTGATTGGTATTTGCTTCGCTTTTATTACTTAGCCATCGTTGCCTTGCTTGTTTTCGTTCCTCATGAAGTTTAATGCATTCTTCATCAAACCAAGGTTTGTTTTTCTGTTGTTTCTTCTCACCTACATGTTCCTTTGCTGCGCTCTTAATTGTTTCGCGAATTGCCTCCCACATCTTACTTACATCAATTTCATTATTAGTATCATCATTATTATTACTCGAGTTGGCTAGGATTTCGAACCTATTTGAGAGTTTGAGTTGGTGCATTAGCTGTTAGGTATCTAAAATCTATAAAGATCCATACCCCAGCCGGCATTCGACCCCAGAACCTTAGAGACGCTGGCCTGACACCTTACACCTACCGCTGTTGTCATCGATTTGTGGGACACATGACACTTTAGGTAATGTTTGTATTGACTCTTTACACATAATGCATGAGGGCGTACATAAGGACCAAGATATTAAGAAATTCTCTCAAGAATCTTCAAGTTAAGCGAAGAAAACGATCTATGTGCTTGTAATATTAGAAATACACTTGTAACTAATTTCATCATTCAATAACATGGCGTTTATACACTTTTGTACTTTATTCACGAGAGATGAACGGAATATAATAAGTACATCAAAATTGATATTTCGCTATAAGGGGTTCTTCTATACCCCAAAGGAGGGGTATGACCCCCAAATTCTCGAGTATATATATTATAAAAAACTTTATAATGGATAGAAATCCTTCAAACTCTAATTACATCTCTTAAACTAAAAATACTGGCAGGATCCCTGTTTCCTATTGTCCGCACTCGTATGGTCTTAACATTCATATATAAAGTAAGATCGCATTATCAAAACCCTTCCTGATAGTTAACCATTGAGAGCATGTCGCGATGTATAACCCTTTCCTCTATATACTCAAAAAAGAAAGGGAGAACAGTAGCGCTAATATACAATTTGTGTACAGAGAAAGAAACGTGCTTCTCGTAATAGCAATTAACGTTGTTCCTGGACGAAGGTTGTCATGGGCCTCGTAATCTCGTCTCAACATTTCACCAAAGTTACATTACAAAATGTAGAGTTATCGTTAACCGTGAAAGCATCCACGTCAACCGTTGGTCATTACACACTGTAAATCTAACTGTATAAAGTAACCCCGTGGCACGACAGCTATAAAAAAGCCCAAGCCTACCAGCCGGCTTTGGCACTTATGCCGTAGAGGTGAGATGTGGTCAACATCTCGGCTCCTCCTCGCCGTTAATACCGGTTTTCGTGACCGGAACTGTATAAAGTACATAATAAAATATGATGAAGCTCCATGAAAAATAAAACTCAGCAAGTAACTACGTTTAACTGTATTAATGCAACCAGCGGACTTTGTATTCGATGCTTTTCTTTAAATAATTTTAGTGTCTAATTGAAAAAATCCGAAGACATTTCTAGCTTTAAATGCTTCTTTAAATCTTTATATTCAAATTTAGAACACAATAATGCATATTAATTCGATAAATATTTATTAGGAATGAAAATTAAAAGATGTGTTCATTGCAGCAATACTTTCCGTTAAACAAATGAGAGATGAAAAGCAAATAGGGTGAGTATTTATGCTGCCATCTTCAATGAACTTTTACTAAACGACACCATTGCGGTCGAAAGACATCGGATGTTAGAACAGACTTAAAATATATTATTAGAAAACACGATTCGTCAACAGAAAATAAAGTTTTTCAGTGTGCTAAATGGCGTATTTTATAATTATGAACACAAGAGAAACAAGTGGTTATGCTGTAGTAGTATAAGAATCCTCTCCCTCCGTAGTTTCAGGAAAATTATAGCAAGGCCAACTTTATCATTACTGAATTGCAACAGAAACAGGAGTTCATTAATTGAATTTATTTTTAAGGCCTTTAGGCAACTGTGGCTCAGGCCATATGGATGATGATGGGATGAATTGGTGGAATGAAGAAAGTGGGAGGAAACGGAAGCACCCCGAGAAAATCGACGCGCTGTGTTTGTCCACCACGAAGCCCACATGGCAGGAGCAGGAATCGATCCGTCGATCGCTAGCACCAAGGAGTTCATTAATAACAATTAACAATTGTTTTTGATGTTCTTGTTGAGGATAGGTAGTTCTTGAAAGAAGTAAACATATTCTCAATTTTTAATGACATTAAGTGATTAAGTTATAAATATTTCAAGAGTGGTAACCTAATTTGATAAAGATACGATAAAATGAATTTTATGGGTGGTAACAGCACTATGGCTTACGCCCGTCCCGACCTAATTTGAAAAGTAGGTAGTACTGGGTATCATATTTTCCCGTCGGTTGCAAGAACAGGAGACACGTACATCGGATTGACTAAAAACATAAACATATTGTCCCTTGTATTTTATATTTGTATGACTACCTGCGTGTGATGTTTCTAATCATCTCTGTCCTGTGTTGTAAAGTAAAATAAAGTAAAGCTATCCCCTGTTCGATACACACGCGCCGTGAACGGCGCATGGGGGATGTGGAGGTATTTCGACCTACGGTAGGAAGTGCGGTGGGGTGGTCAGTCCCACACTCGACCGCTTTTACCTTCCCAAGGTGCCCGGGAGTAAGAAAGGACGCTCTGGTTCTCAGTTTGATAGGAGGCTGAGTGCACCTCAGAGCTCCAGGCATGGGAACATTGCGAGAAATGTCTCCAGTGTCCGGTTGTAGGCCTACATTGCAATAATAATAATAAACAGAATAACTTCTGCAAAACCAGCAGTGTCACCGTCTTCTAGCTTCTCAAATTATTCTAGAACCTTGCTTGGAGGTAACTCGAAATGAAGATCTGACTTTCTACAGCAGAGATTTCAGACAATCCTTTCCACAAAAGCAGCTCACACCCCCCCCCCCCCCAAACACACACATACAGCAGTAAGAGCACCAAAGGTTCGTGTCATCGACTTGTGACACAAAAGGCATGGTAAAACCAGAATAGCTAGGTAGATTAAAGGGAGAGAGAGAGCACGCAGGGAGAAATCTGTTTTAAATGTCAGCGACCACAGGAGAACAAGAGCGACTCTAATTAATAATGCTATTGCTGGTTGACATTTTGAAAAACAGACAAAAAAAGGACAAAGAAAGAGCAGAAAAATATTGGAAGAAGATTTTAGACGTCAACTTTTATCCTCTTTCTTTACTCTGCTTTCTGCCTTTTTCTTTCGCTTCATGCTTCTTCATCCTAACGATGTAGAAAATGATTAGACAAGTGAAGACTGTATAGGAATATGTTACCTTACGGCACATCTTTTATTGCATATGTTTATATTGTGCCATAAAATATACATGCATGCCGAATCGTGAATCAAAGCTCCTTTGAGAGGATGTTTTCTATACAGCAAATAAAAAATACACAATGAGTTATAATATTGTCTTCTTCATCTCTTTATGATGCGTACATGAGTGAGAGAAGTATGTGGGTGTGTATGAGAGAGCAGGGGACAGAGATAGAAAGAAAGAAAGTATATTTATATTATCATGGTCTAAATACTATCGAAAATAAATGAGGCACCTGTTCTTTTGTTATTAAGTTAGAAACAGCCTTTTCTATTCAATTGAAACTAAAGTTAAACTTTTAGATGCATTTAGAAAACAACATTGTTTCGTAATTATCAAGCATGAAGAAATTTGAATACGAATTACATTATTTCTTTTTCAAAGTTCTGTGATTTGTTTTATCATGCAGAATGTAGATAAATATACCTGTAATTCCACGTAGCTATAGATAACCTAGGGTAGGTAAAGAACAGAAGATAGAATACTTCCAATAAACTCTAACTGGAAAGAGAGGGAAGGGATGCGGGAAGGAGTCGAACAGGAATTACGTTGAAGGTATCATCCCGGTATTTGCCTGGTGTAACTGAGGAAAACTCTTAAAATGCTTCGTCAGGAAGGTCGGCCGCAGGGATCGAATCCAGAACGTCCCAATAAACCATATTAGATAAGCGTTAAATAACATGACATAATCGAAGTTTTTGAATGAGAGATTCCGCTCCCCCATTTTATTTTAAAACATTGTATTTATGGCCTTTAGGGAACTTTGGCTCATGCCGAAATGCGGCAGGGGAGAGGATGTGGGAAGTAAGCAAGCCAGGGACTGGATTGAGGATATCATTTCGGTATTAGGTTGGTGTGTCTGAGGAAACACCATGGAAAAACTCAATCAGGATAGCAGGCCGTTGGAATCGATCCCAGCATCTTTTCAATGCCAAGCCAATGCCAAGCTCTTCCATTTAACAAGCGACTCTAGTGGGACCAGATTGAGTGGAGTAAGTTGCGCCCTTAAGACGTCGCTCCCCTCCAATAGGAGACAATGGTAAACTCTAATCGATTCACCTTGACCAGGAACTGCAGGGTCATAAAACTGCTTTCTGGCAAAGCAATGAATTACCTAAACTTTGGACGGAATCAAAGTATACAAAAAAGAAGTATAGGAAACAACACAAGACGTGAATCAATGTAACACGCTACACATCAAATTTGCAATGCTAATAAAATTAACTCTTGCCGTCGCAGGCTGCCTTATGATCGTAGTGACTTGAAGAAAAATGTAATAATTCCTTTTCTGTTGGTTTCATTTTTCATTAAATTTTAGCGCATTTTGTGAAGGGGGTTTAGATTCTTCTACATGATAAAAAGATAATTTTACTTTTAGATTTCCCGAGTTGGGCATCCATTTAATCAAATCCTACCGTGTATGCGACCAAACCCACGCCAGTGTTATGTTGGTGGCATAAGGGTTTAGGGGGTCAGCACATTATATTGAAAATTGAAGTGAAAACATTGTTTTCTTACTTTTCTATCTTTTTGTAAGGTTATTGTAAAGCTAGGATCTCCAACAAAAGATGGCAGCACTATCTCCGTATTTCTATCGTTGCACCAAATTCGAATGCTGCTCCTACAAATTCAAGCCTAGAAAGTTCAAACTTTTAGGGAAGAAAGTTCATAACCGATTCAAGAGTTTTATTCGTGCCGATTTTTTATTTTCTTTCTTTTTCATTTGTTGAAATCGCTTCATTGTTGTTATGGTTAACCAAACCTATAACAATGAAGCTCTTTCAACAATGAACAAGACTGATTACTCGAGCTCAGAAATAGTAAATAAAAACATCGCTAAGAACGTTATATCAAGATAAAAAGAGTATACGGAGATAGTGCTGCCATCGTTTGTTGGAGGTCTATGCTTTGCATTAACCTTAATATGTAAGTTGAAGATTACAGAAATAAAATATCCTCTACACGACAGAAGCTTAAATACACAGACATGGTGGACTAACAATGTAGAGGACCTGGTTCTTTCTGGTTTATTAACTGGTGCAGCTGCTGTATTCATTGCGTTTCATATCATTTCAGGATGATTAATAATATATACAAGATGAATTTAAGATTCTGTAACCTCTAAAAGTTATGGTGAATCGATGAAAACTGTCATATTACTGCCAGTAGATGCTGTTAATTCCGAATCCTTTCTTTCCTAATTGTTTTCAATGAGGAACCGTGTACTTTTAACCAGAGCTGGGGTAAGTTGAAAATTGCGACCCTATCAAGCTCTTCTTCTACC
Source organism: Lepisma saccharinum (assembly GCA_022664845.1). Classification (NCBI taxonomy): domain Eukaryota; kingdom Metazoa; phylum Arthropoda; class Insecta; order Zygentoma; family Lepismatidae; genus Lepisma; species Lepisma saccharinum. The sequence goes on along the minus strand of JAGDQP010072874.1, from coordinate 4,776 downwards.
CGCCCCAGCTGATTGGTGGTACTAATTAGTTTGCTCTTTCTCTCTTTCCCTCTGATTCTCGTAAATAAGCAAAGCAAATGAGAAGCTGAAAGTGCTCTTTCTTCGTTTAATTTTCGGTTTATTTTGTAACATTCATCTGGGATACCAACAATAATTTATTTTTACTTAGTTAACGCTTTCAATGAGATAGCTGGTGTGACACCGGTCCTGAATTTGAAGTACAAAGTTATTCTTTATATATAAAAAAATGTAATTTAGGAAGACTGAATAAAAGCGAAGACGTGGAGAAGAATGAATATTTTTAAAGTTAAAGAAATGGAGAAATGTTGCATAGGATATAGACAAGTAAAATGTTGATAATAAAAATGAAAAGGAGAATGAGGGGTTGCAACCTAACTAATGAGCAAGAGGATGAGAATTATTATCAATGAAAACTAAAAAGAAAACTAATAAGAACAAATGAAATCGAGAGGTTGTGAAAGACCAAATGTTAAGAATAGTGTGTAGACAGATACACAAAATAAAGCTCAGATACGAATGTTAAGTAGTGGTACTTATAAGAGTCGCAATATATGCAATGGACATTATAAAAAGCATTGCGTGACATTGACTATTAATACAAGGTTTTGTCCTAAGGTCCATTACTTGCGATCAAAAGAAAAAAAATAGCGTCGTACAGCATGCGATCAACTATAATAACAGTTTATCTATTGACGAGATCGAGCTCAGACATGGTAAATAAAGCATCGCTAAGAAGGTTATATCAAGATAAAAGGAGTATTTGTAATGTTACTGATCAACCCATTCATGTCCTCTCTCAGAATCAATTAACGTTATCTTGTTTCGAGATTACTTTAACTTATTCCCTGAAGAGTTGGGAAACTGAACATGACAAGCAAAAGAATTGGGTTTAACATTCGAAAATTTGACATATTTTTTGTTTTTGTTTTGGGGCGTTGCAATGTATAGAGAATCGTTTGAATTCGAGAGACAAATCATACTGAGATCTTAGGCCCAGGAAGCACATGAAGCCTCTTCCATGAATTGGTTTCATAGATAAAAATATGTTTAACAACTTGTGACATCCGGGTTTACAGGAAACAGATCATTGTTAACGTTTCATGGATTTGTTTACGTACATTACTAATGCCCCTAATACTTTATATAACATTGTACATTATACACTTGTCGAAATACCAGTATAACATTTATTTCTAGAAAGAACTATGGAGAGACATACAATGTTAAAAAAAGTACGCGTCTTGGTTATAGGATCCGTATCGTCTCGAGGATAACTTTGTGACTTAACCAATTGAGATACAGAGATTCCACTAATTCCGCCCGATTTCTCGCCAGATGTTAAAGAAATTTAATGTTCAAGTGAGGAAGCATGATGTTATCAGGATATATTATAATCACAATGTGTACAAAAATATATAAAAACTGCTTGTCCTAAGAGAAGTTCACGAGAAATGTACAAAATTATTTTTCGGAAAGACAATACAAATTTCCGGCCTTTTTCTTTTTGTACACACTTTGTACATTTTTGTGCACAAATGTAAGAAATCTTGCACAATTTCAGGAAAAAATGTGTACACAAGATGTACAACTGTAAGATTTTACTTTATATATGTACCCTGTAAATATTACACAAACACACCGATACATAAATACGTACCTACATAATACATAAGTTCGTGATCATCGTGAATACTACAAAGTTCAACCACAACTTGGACATCTATCAATAATCGACCATGGTTCCAGGAAAAAGAGAGAACATTGAGAATTTTCATTAGCTCTACAAATTCTTATTTCTATCATTCAGTTATTCCCAACTGCAAGACAAAATCTTTCCCTATCTAAATTAATGGTTTGTAACGTCAATTTCTGAATTGAGAATTTCTAACTAGCTGATTTTCCGCCCATTAGAGCGGGATCCAGAAGTTTTTCGCCCCCTCATTTCCCTGCGGGTTGTATCGAAATACTAAGATACCCGTTGCTAATGAACTGATGCCAACTTTGCCCACTTGGAGGAAGTCAATCCAGCAAACTACATTGTGGTATGGGTTGCTCAATATGTAAAGATATATCTGAAAATCATGATCTATTAACTGACTTTACATGTCACCCCTTCTGACCCCCACAGTATTTATTTTTAGTTTGTAAGTGATATGTGTACTACGTTTAGTTGAAATTGCTCCAGGCGTTCCAGAGTTATGCTGAAAACATACATAAACACAATTACACATACATCCATTTATGTATATATAAAATACCTTAATTGTTTATGGAATATGGATGTAAATTAAGCACGGACATACTTTCGGGTTCTAATTAACAACCTTAAGGCGGCAGAGCAATTTCATAGCTTTAGTTTCTCCTATAGCCTTGACCGAAAAAAATGGGTAATTATCTTAAACATACAGCGTTTCTTAACCCATTTACGAAGATTTTCTTGCCCATTTTGACAAGGACATTTTATTCTGCAAGCTTGTAACCCCTCTTTTACAAATACTCTATATAAAGATGTCCCTGAAGATTCCAAACTAATCTTCCTTTCAAGAAAAGCAGTCATTCATTATATCTACCATTATAATTCATTGTGATCATGAATCAAACTTCAATTAATAGATCGCACAGTGTTCAAGAGATTAACCGCACAGAATTTAACGTTAGCTAATTGTTTCCTGCGTTTAGTAATGTTTTAGTCTTCTGTAAATGTGATTTTAAATTGTGCAATAAGGTGTGATGTTCAGTTGTATATACTAAAGTTGGAAATCAGTCGTGTGTACAGAAGACCGCGTGGATTCTTTAGAAGAGTAAAGGAAATCGTAACATTTAATCATAGACTGAAGTAAGGGCTACTACTGAGCAGGAATTATTTAATGTGATTCTACTCAACTGTAATTCACAAGTAAACGCCATAGTGCATTATCATCATTCGTCGCTATTCCCAACTTGCTTTACTTAATAACGTGTTTCAGGAAATTTTAAAGAAGGCCAGAGAGAGAGAGAGAGAGAGCTTCCTAGCTAGAGGGTACCATCTAGGCATTTGCCTAGTATGACTGAGGAAAAACCCTGAAAAACCTCAGCCAGTATGAGTGGTCACTTGTAATGTTCCCAGGACCTTCCGATTGTTAAGACAATACTCTATCATTCTAGCTTAAGCACTCAGAGTGCACCATATTGCGATTAGCTACAATCTAGAAAAACACTGTCAGATCCGCTTATAAGTACGGTAAACAAACGGAGAAGAGAAAAAAATAAATTAATTGTTTAATAGTATAAATGCATAAATCTCGCGGAAATATGTAAAGTTCTGAACAATTTCAATGAAACAAGATCTAAAATACTCGAACACGGAAACAGTGAGTTATAATACTAAACAGATCTACATGAATAAAAGGAAGCAAGAGAGATGTAATAAATTTCTAAACAATAAACGCAAAAGACAATGGACGAGATACAAGATACAAAAAAACAAAAACAAAAAAAAATAAAAAAAAAAAGAGAGGAAACCTTTCCGAGATGGGAGAAGAAAAGAAGCTCTGAAGGTAAATAGGATGAAACTGCGCCTGATGCACCACATAATTCAATTAGCTTCGAAGTATAAAAGGACTAGAAATAAATTCACATACCTTCTTCCTTTCTCCCCCTCCCCCCTCTCTCTCTTTACTCTACTTTTTATATTTAAGCATTTACATCTCTTTTGTTTTAGGTTTCCTATTTTCAGTCATACGTTACACAGTATGTGTGTGTGTGTGTGCGTGAGAGAGAGAGAAAGAAAGAGCGAAATTCCTATTCACAACTAACACCCCATGTCTTTCTCATCTAAGTTAATAACAATGGGCAATGATTGCATGGGAAAACAATAGTCTCAGTTAATTTGTTTCTAATTACCTCCCCTTTTCTCATTGTATTAAGCAGAGAAGTTCGTGTTAAATGAGATGAACAAATAATTTTCAAAATCAATTTGAGGTTACAATTGAAAAAAAGAAAGAAAAAAAATACACACACACACAAAACATGGGAATTGTAAAGAAAGAAATTGAAAGAACTCTTTTAATTTTTTTTTATTCATACTGACTGAGTAGTCCAGCAGTGATAAGCCTCATTACTAAAAGGCCCCCAGTTCGAATCCTGGATATAGTTATTATCTTATTTTTCTTTTTTCCCTTGATATTTGTTAGTAAATTGAAATATCTGAGCTCTGGTTTAACCAATAGTTGATGCGAACAGCTCAACATATTAACTAGGTTGCTATTTGAGTTAAGAAGTAGCGGACTTCGGCTAAAGCGGCAATTAGAAGTCATTGAACTGACTATATACACAGTAAAAAATTACTGTGTTAATTCAACACTTTTCGGTGTCAGAGCGTCACTACCACTTTTTGTGTTAAATCAACATAACACACGGTGTTGATTAGACATCAAGTATTTGTCGCTATCTTGATCGCTTGTTTTCATGGAAATGGAAAATATTCTCAATGAATGGGAATTCTGATCTTTAATTGACAAATGGAAAAGTGATTAAATAATGACAGAAGTCGTACGAGTAACTTCGTTTGTGTTTGGGGTTCAGCAACATATTTTTGATTCCTATACTGTTTGAACCTAGTGTTTATTTTTCTGTTTTTCGATTTAGACTAGTCGGTAAGACGCTGAACTTTTAACTGAACAACCCATATTTAAATCTCGCTGCAGCCGTAATTTTTTTCTTGTTGCTAGTACCGAAATCAACACCGTGTTCTATGTTGATTTAACACAAAAAAAA
>JAGDQP010072873.1:0-10454 GCA_022664845.1 Lepisma saccharinum | reverse complement strand
AAAATACATGAAATATGTAAAAAAAAAAAAAAAGAAAAGTAGTTTTGGCCTGCACGTAAGATGACGGAATAACTCAATCAACGCCATCATATAATGGCTAGTTAAAAATAAAAATCGAATCGAATCGCAAAATGCGTGAAAATGTAAACATTCGTCGAGATACTTACAATCAGGAAACGTCATTGAGATGCTGTAAATCAATCAAAAGAAATGGAAGGAACACAACAATCTAGATACGAGCACAGTTTATTTCCAAAATATCAGCGTTAAATATAGAATATATTAGATATATGCAAAACTAACCCACATTTTGTTTAATCCAAGCATTCGTCGAGACAAGAATTTCATAAGATATTCAAGTACTCGTTTGAATATATGATATATTAAATATATTTAAATCACTTTAACACAAGATATCTATGATCAAAATTATGTCGAAACGTAGAAATATATAAATTTGGGTATCACACCATTCAAGCCTAAATTGGTTACAATTCTGTTTTTCTTTAAGCACATTCAAATCGTTGAATACAACGCAGATCAGATTTCACATATTCATAATCCCCAGTTAGACAGAAACATTCAAAATTTTAGTCCGAGATTTCGTTATCAAAATATAATTTTGATATGGAATTTAATAGTTTCGTCGAAGATTAATTTAACTTCGTTTATATGTAAATTCCAAATTAATTTATTAATATCTCTTGAAATGTGCATTACGTATATCTTCTATCAAGACATTCCACAAAAATCAAATAATAAGGAAGTATCCATTTATTCTTTGAGTAAGTTCTGTAGGCAGTGTAACATATTAGGTTATTACAGTGTTACGTACATTAACATACAGGGTGCACAGAGATTTATACCCATTTTGGAATGAACATGACACAGGTAATTTTTCACCAAGCTTTATTATGTTGGCTGAAACATGGAGAAACAGATGTCATGTATGTTAGGTGGCAAAAATTACGTCTGGAAGGTGATGACCATCTTCCCTGATACAGATTTCAAGTCGAGAGATGAAGCTACCCCACACCTATTCAGTTATAAGCTACTAAAAGTCTTTGCAGTAACAAAGTAAACCAATTTAAGTTACCAAATTGATTCAAAGTATAGTCACACTCCAGATTTTGTTGTGGAATTTAGAAATCTAAATTCTGATTATTCTTCCTTTATCGACAGCTCAAACTTGTTCATTTCAACCTAACGTTGAGGTTAGGGGAAATGTTGAGGGGAAAAGGCAAAGCGTAGTTAATTTATTTTGTACCAATTTTGATGCTCATTTAGCCTTTATAATTGCGCATTGAAAAAATATTCTTAACCTGCATCCTTCATCATCGATACTCTGAAATGTACTGCGTTTTCTGTCCATAGAGTTTGAGTGCACTTGTATTATCATTTCCAGTTGGTTTAAGGTTACTGCTTTTGATTTACAATTTATAAAATATTACGTCGTGTGATAAGCATATGTTCCATGACAGTACATCATGATTTCATTTGGGATCTTTTAAACTCTCTTATCATCAGTTGTGGTTATTCGTATTAGAAAAATATGCCTGATTCATTTACAAGCAGTTTGAAGTATTGTCATATTTAGAAATGTTCATACGTTATCTCTTAAAAGGAAAAAACTACTTTTTTCTATAAAGAATGAAGTGGTAAAAGTCCATTTGTGCAAAAAATTGTTTCAGTATCAAAAATACACTTTGTATATTGCAGTCGCAACTTGCTCGTTATTTCATATGTTGGTCTCTTTAACATGTTGTTATCAAACTTAATTACAGTAAAAGTAGTTTCTTTGTATCAAGTACATAAACATAATTTATTCTGCAGGTTGTTTTTTTTTTCTTCGTTCCCATCAGTTTGTAACCTGCAGTTTATATTTGTAGAGATCTTTTGCTGTAATGATATTTTATTTTCATAAGTTGTGTGTACAATTGACCATTATGCAAAGTGTCTGTGTAAAGAACAATTACGTTTCTCTTTAGGTATTTGGCAATTGTTGCATCGTTAACAAGCGAAGCTAGCTTTGTGTTCTGTCCAGAAAATCCGCCACCTACAGATTGGCAGAATAGGTTATGCAAAAAATTGGAGGAGGCAAGAAAAATCAAACTCGTTTTTTATTTCTGCTTTAAGTTTAGATTGCTTTTCCATGTGTAACGCATTGTTAGTTACATTTGTATTTCGACCTCTTTTTCTCCTCTTTTCTTAATAGTTTGAAGTAAATAACCAAATATTTACCATTTGTGGATGTCCCAAAGCTTCGTGTTTGTCTCAGACAGAGAAAACTTTTTAGTATACTTTCCTGTACAGAAAGGAAGCTAGGATGGCTATATGTAAAACTAACATATAATGCTTTATATTATTGAGAGTGATTGGTATCACCAGTCACAGCAATTAGTAGACATTGTAGCAACTTCTAATGTTTTGAATTAGTGTTGATTCTGTGTTGTTGAATTTTCGTGAAAGTAGCTAGCTATCCGTATGAATCTTTTTGTTCTTCTTTGCGTTTTCGAATCTCTCTTACAAACATCTTAATTATTTATCTCGTTCATTGTTCTCTGTGGTGGGAGTATGTTATGTCGTATAATATACTTTTCAGTTTCCACTACTAGAGTAGTTATTAAGTATTTATTCTAATAAACGTTCAATTCCTTCGCAGAGGTATAGCGACGAATCGTGCTGGATTGAGAACTTTTCTTTTTCTTTCGTTTTGCCAACGGTTGTGTTTGCGGAGGGACTTTCTGGATTTATCCCTTGTGATGCTCACCGTAATCGTATTATAGAGTTAGAAATTGTGGTCGATTTTTTTTATTTGTTTAAATATTGAATGGATTTAACAACATTCGTGTAATACTATTGCACACCAATTTTGATTTAAATTGTATCCAAACTTATGTTAGATAACGAACAGTCCGATAAGATCTTCTCTTTTTTTTTTTATTTATTTAGCAGACTCCTAATACAATTCAGAGACCAATTTACGTAAGATATTAACAACACCAACAATAACAAAGGTAAATGTTGTGAGAAATATATACGGGACGAGATAACCAGAGAATAGAGACTGCATAATGAAGAACTACACGGAATATATGATTCATCCGATGTTGTAAGAATAATGAAATCACGATGGTTAAGATGTTCAGGCTAGGTAGCTCGAATGGCGGAAAACAAAAAAAATATATTCTATCGTGATTGGTCAGCTGGAGGAAAAGAGGCCATTGGGAAGACAGAGATGTCGTTGCGAGGACAATAGAAGAGATCTTCGAGAGGTCGGTGTTCATGATGAAAACTGGCTTGATCTTGCCCATTATAGATCTCAATGGGAACGTTTGTTACTGCGGCGATGAACTTGCGAGTTCCGTAAACCATAGAGTGAGTGAGTTAGAGAGTTGGCCTTATTCTAAGTCATTCCAGCATTTACTTTGTGTAAGCAAGAAAGACAAGGGAAAACGTCAGTCAGGCTGAACAATGAATGGGCGGGAACTCTCAACCTTCCGAATGCGATGTCAATGCTGTACTAACTGAGCTACGGCCACTCAGCAAATAGGCTGCGTGAAAAAAACTAATAAAAACAAAGTAATTAAGGTGGATCTCTCATTTGGGTATGCTATGGAAAAGAAACGAAAGCTCTATAAGTTTACAATTTGAATATAGTAAGACTAAAATAGGCCTCGAGATAAAAAAAATCGTGAGTAGTCTTTTTAACCATGGATACTAACTCGTAAATTTTGTATCTTCGTCGGTGGAATTCCGCGCTGTTTACGCTTGGAATTTTCGAAGTTATTTATCTAGTAAAATTTACGTTACGTTAGTGGCGAAGCTTGGTAATTTAGCAACTGTATGCCGAACTCAAAAATTCAAAATGTATTTATTAAGTTCTTAGTAAAGATCTACATCGATACTAGCGCATAATCTGGAATAATTCTTGCCATTGCGTCTTAGACGCGTAAAATGTTTTCTACATTGATTAATGGAACTGAACCTAGTCCTATGATATGGGAACAAGTCAAATGCATAAGTTCCCCCCCCCCCCTACTGAGTATAGCCAGTAAGAAGTGGGCTTAGGAAATTTGACGGTGCGGAATTGAAATGCCATTTACTTCAAGGAAGGGGGACTTGTTAGAACTCTATATTATCAACCGGTTATTTCTGACGATTAATTACTACGACTCTCTGTCGTCACTATTATCCAGTGACGATATCTTGAACACGAGATTTCCACCTGAAATTAGTGTTTCCAACTGCAGGTGATGTGTTTCTTTTTACCCGGTTTCACACAGTGAGGGAAGAAAAAGGGCACGAACGACGCAAAATAAGAATACAAAGCGTTTCTGTTTAAGTTTTCAAATGTTTTTACTAATTACAACACTCACGAAAACAGCGCATCATTTTCTTGGTAAAAATACGAATGATGTTTAAAATTATTTGTATGAAAGACTCTGCGATAAATAATGAAGGGAACCTATTTAAAGCGATTTTTATGATTTCTTGCAGGTAAGTTTTTGATATTTCAGTGCTTTTCCTTGAAGGTTTGTAAAGAAAAAGCGTGATCAAGTATTTGCATTAATTCGAGACTATCTTAAAACTGTCAGTACATATATCCATGTGCTCATTTTAGTTTGTGACGCGAGAAACGCTTTCTTTAACAATGCATAATGTTAATAATCGTAGTATATTTTTACTGTAGGATAGTAATAACGTGTATTTACTCTGTATACATTGCTATTAAACAAGTATTTATCAATATATTGTTCTGTATGTGGTCGTATAAAGGCTTCTCTCCTTTTACATTACTTAGGTATTTAGGGTGTGTGGCTTCTCTAGCTACAGAAGCAGATTTTATGTTCATACCTGAACATCCTCATCCTCATAATTGGCCAGAATTTCTCTGCGCCAAGCTTGAACAGGCAAGCAGTTTTATGCTGACACTAACACCCTTCGTAATCTTTTAATTTTAAAGCCACGAGTTTGGAGTAGAAACAAGCATTGTGGAGTTTTTATGTAAATCAGAATGCAAATTTGTGTTAATTTTCGTTTTATTCTCTTTCTTTGATAAAGAATTAAGATATTACTATTACTTTAACACATGTTAATGTTTCCGTTAATTCCGTCTATCTTGATTCTTCATACTATTGGTATTGTTGCGTGATAGGTGTATGTAAAGTACGATTTACGAAGACCCACTATTCATCTCGAATTGCGATAACTTGTAAGAACTTTTTCTGCTGTTAAGGTAAATGGGTTGGACTCTCATAGATTTTTGAGTCGATGTAAATTGTATCGTCTGAGGGATAAAGCGATACGGAAGGTTAGTTGAGAGGATATTTGATATTGTAAATGCAAGAAATAATTCCACCACGACTCAGATCTTCAAGAGGTTTCTCGGGACAGGAAAGAGCCAATATTCATTGTGATTAATAATTTGTATCGTAGCTTATTAACAGTTTATAATTTGGAAAATGTATAGAAACGGAACACGAGGAGATAATTCAATATTAGTGAAATTTCTTGTCAAAATTGGCATTTATTGTGTGTGCCGATCTATATGAAACAGCTATATATTTTGTACTCGTATTGCAAGGAAAGGAGAAATCTTTCGTATTTGCCTTGTATGACTGAAGAAAATCAGAGTTACATTACATTTCAGTTAAAGACGACTGGTATCCGGGACCGCGGTGGCTCTTCGGTTAGAGCACTTACCTGTGTCGCTTGGGATCGTCAGTTCAAAGCCTCTTCGCGCCATGTGGGCTTTATGGTGGTGCGTGAATGTTCTCTGGGTTCTCCCGTTTCTTCCCACTTCCTTCATTCGACCAATACATCCGACCTGAGCCGAAATGACTTTTAACTATTAAATTCAAATTCACTACTAATACCTGGTTTCGAACGCGGAACTTCCTGATTACGAGGCGAGCATTGTATTTGGCAGTTAACCTTCTATGTTGGACTTATTACCGTATTTAAGACGCGGATGTGAGACTGTGTATAGTGGTGGAAAATAACTCCATAATGGGACGAGTTATCTATGAATTAGAGAAAATTCAGAGTCAGTGTGACATACTAGAGAAGAATCGGAGTTATTATCATGAGCGAATTAATCACCGCAGTGTTTTGAAAAATGGTTGGCACAATACATATTGTCGTATCACTTCATTTTACATCTGGCAGGTCGAATCTTTTCGAAGTTTGGTTTGGCATTCTTGAAATTGTAATTACCTGCCCACACGAACAATGATCCAAACCGTCATTTCAACACGAACAAAAATAAATTTCTGGTTGCAGCGATGACGAGATACATTTATATATTACTTTCGTTAACTTACCATAGCATATTGTCTAACATTTTCAGGAGATGACTGTGTTGTTCATCAAGAATTCGCTTAGCAAGTTAATTTTATGTGGACAGTTCAGTATAATAACAGTATCAGAATGCTATTTTGACATATACTTGTTTCGATGGAATGGTATCCTCGTTTTGATTTAGCTTAAGTGATGCGATAAATGTCGTCAGCAGTAGTGTCTGAATTTGGGGAGGGAGGGGTCAGATTTCACGGAGAATTTTCAGTACATACTTCTGTATTGCAGTTTGTGGAGATAAACAATCTCCAGCATAGGAATGAACACTCAGTTCGTTGCAAACATTCCAAACATACTAACAAACAATGATTATCCGAATTTAAGTTATTCATTTAAGATGCGTTCGATAGTTTCTTTGTAATTTTACTACACACAGTAGGGGCGGTTCTTCATTACCTTATAGAGCCGTGTGGTTTCTACCACTTTGTAAATCTTGCGTGTAAGCGAAGTTCTCAAATCCTTTACTACAGTTTTTTTTTTCATTAATAAAAATACATTTTTAATATTCTCTGTTTTAATAATTAATATAGAATTTTATTGTAAACATAGATACTCCGAACTTATGGCTTTCCAAGTATCGAAATTTTCATGCATGTGCTTTGGTTCACTTGGTTCCTGACGTACCTTTCGTAAACCGTTCAGCAAAATAGCTAACTTCGTGTGTTCCTTATTCAGTTTTCTTTTTATTAAATTGAATGCAAATAATTCTAGTTTGTCGTACGTAAGTGCTGCTTAAATTTGAGCTGAATTAGAAGTGAATCATCTGTTGCTTGGTGTTTTCCCTTGAAAACAGAACATATTGAGCTTTGCTTGGAGTAAAGCTGCCACCTTTGATGTCCAAAGATAAAGGAAACGATCGTATAAAATGTATGCTACGTTTGAATGCTTTTTAATGTTCCCAATAGTTTTAGGAGCTTCCAATAGTAATTAGGCTTTTTAAGGATCGTTTGAAGTTTACTGTTATAGTTGACAACTGTCAAAGAGAGTTTCTACGTAATAGAATCAATTACTTCATCAGCAAGCTTCCAATTCATCTCATCATCATCCATTCGGCTTGAATCACAGTTGCCTAAAGACCTTAAAATAAACTAAACTAATAATAATAAAAAGAAAACGAAGAGCAATTTCTTGATGCCATATTTATTCGATATTTTCTTACTTACGTACTTCAGGGATAATTCTGTGAACAAATGGAGACGATCCACGTAGAGATATCGGTTGGGCTGTAAAATGCAAGAATCAGATGGTAGTGACCTGGACTGAAACTAGTCCTTTTTTTTTTGGGGGGAAGGGGGGGGGGGCGATAAAAATGGTCCTGGGATTTCTATAAGTTCAGAATTAATAGAAATGCCAGGACTGTTTTTTTTATTCTTTCTTCGTCTCCCCTGATGTTAAAGAGAGATACATTTTCTTGGTTCGCTCCTTTAACAACTGAGTTGGAAATACTGCCCTATAAGGACTTGTGAGTTTGTGTTTTCCGTATAATAATGGAGGAGGCTCCTCAAATCGTATAATTTAATCTTTAAGCCGATCGTTGTTATTGAAGTGTTCTCTTTACCAAACGAATAGCTGATTACTGCTTTACCAAATAGTCTAGAATCTAGACCGTTCTTTTTCTCTTCTTATAAACAAAGGAAATAGAAGCCATAATTCAGAAGAATGCCAGTTTAAACGATTCAAACGAAACTGTTCTAATTATTTTAAAATCATTACGTTTGTTAGAAAACCTTTTTGCATATAACGGAAACAATGTGCGTTGTATTTGTACATAACCATATCACATGTATAATGACATTATACGGGCAATTCAACCGTAGTGTATCGTTTAGTTTACTTTCGCTAATGATTGTGGTTGTAGGTACACAACATGAGTTTGCTTTTGTATGTTCCCAGTGCGACAATTCGCTATCAGAATTAGCATAATTGTAGCAGGAATGAAATTAATAGTAATATGAGGTAAATTGGAAGGAATCATTTAAACTAAATCATTCGACACGATTTATTACAGAAGGTGTTGTGCATAGTTGTCATTATGAATCAACTCGTAATACAAATTCGTTCAAAATTGCGAGGTGTAAAATCTATCGGTTATTCTGGTGTAGATGTTTCTGTTGGTTAAAGATAGTTACTGTAAAAAGTTTAATTTCAAAATACAGCTCTAGAAGTATGTTCCAAATCTAGAACCTGTATTTTAGAAGCCTTTTAGGAACTATGTTATTTTTATATTCTATTAATATCTTTAGGTGTAGTCGAGTTGAGTCTTTGAATTCATAGATATTATACATCTGTTCTACGGCCTATTATTCTTCACGTTCGTGATATGTTTGTATTTGACTTTAGTCTGGTTTGGCCTTTAAACGATATCGGAAGCTATTTGGGAGAGAACCAACGATTTCATTCTGAACTGAAGGAGGAAAAATCCTGCTTCATTTACGCGTTACTTAACATTTCAATAGTTAACAAGTTTATCGCTAGAGAGCGTGTGTGTGTGTGTGTTGCTTAAATTTGTGAAGATGTTATGTTGTCTCCTGTTGGTATGGCTTATGTGGCGTATTTGTGAGTGTATTTTTTCCGATTTGAAACTTGACTTTAACATGTTCGTAGTTTTTTTCACCCATTAATATGCCTTTTTATCCCTTATTTGCAGTTGGTGAATATGTATGTGTGATGATTGATACATGTTTCTAAGTTCTCTTTGTTTATATTGCATGAGCTGTGAGACCCAGTAGTGTACTTAGATCGCTAACTCTTTTGCTAGGTACTTAGCTCTTGTTGCCGCACTTGCCAGCGAAGCTGACTATGTGTTTCTCCCTGAATGGCCGCCAGAGAGGGACTGGCCTATTAAACTGTGTAAGAAGTTACAACAGGCAAGGATGAACATTTTTTCCTATCTTGAGTAAGAGTTTAGCTGTTTGAAACAGTTCATTTTAAATAGCATCTACGCTTCAAATTAACGACTTTGCTGTGAAATAAAAGTCATGTACTATTCTTAGCCGTATGTAGTTAATATTTACACAGAAGTAAAAATAATATTTGTGTAAATTGGTAGATAAATTCTTGTATTTATTTTTGGCTCTTGATTTCGTAGAAGGGCGTCCATTCGATACAGTTGATAAGTCATTGTCGTTCTATAGTGATTGCATTTAGGCAAATTAGTAAGGAATTTGGTCTTAAATGTATCTCACGATTGTATTATTATTAACGATACTTAAGAAGTTGATCGTATTTAACCTAGTAGTTTGACTTAGCTTCTATATCGCATGATCTTTTGTATCAATTAGTTTTTCAGTGTGAAATGAAAATTGTTATCGTGCGACGTCGTAGATGTTTGTAGGAAACAATTACTGATTCTTTTCATAAACTATATTTAGTAACCTCTGCATCAATTTGTATTTGTTTTGTTTAATTTTACTTGGTGAGACAAGGTTTCTGGCAGGACCATTTATAGTTCATTATTTTAAATCATGAAGACTGGAGATGTAGAAAGATAATATAACTAACGAATGATAACGATAGTTCAAGATAACGAACTAATTTCTTTGTAATTGACAACTGCGTTGCCAAGTGTCATAGCTTGGCCGAAAAGGCAAAAGTTCCTGAGACGATATTTGAAGGGTGAAGGGTCTTCATAAATATTGCAACGAAATAATGGTTCATTCTTCATTATACGATATAAGGGATAGTAAACCAAGACGTTTGTGTTCTAATTATCAATAATAAGGAAAGGGTGAGAAAACATGATTTTAAGAGGATTACTCATTGATACTTGTCACCTTTCTTATCTTAAGTCCTTACCATTTGAGGAAATGATCTATACCAATCATTTAATTACCTAGAAGTGAAGGAACCATTCTTCAAAATCAAGATAGTATATTTATTCGACAAGAAGTATCTAAATTGTCGGATTAAATTGTGCTGAAATGTTTGTTCTGAATGCACGTTATAATACGGCTTCGTATATACCGAAAATAAAACAACTATGTATAACAGTATTTGAATTAGAGTAAAACAATTGTTTACAATAATCAAGAATGCACATCTTCATGTAGCACCTGTCTGTCATCTTCTAATTTCTCCAACCTTCCCTCGATATG
>JAGDQP010072869.1:0-10454 GCA_022664845.1 Lepisma saccharinum | reverse complement strand
AGGCAAAGGGAAGAGGACAAAAGCAAATGAGAGCTTCAGAGATCAAGGATTTGCTGTTTAGAACAAGGAACAAAGTATTATTACCAGTATTAAAATATTTCCCAGGATTTTCCATTTTTCTAGCACTCAACAAAATACAATCCATATACATTATAACTTTATCTATCTGTGGTTTACATATATTGAAGAACTCAATTTACGTATCTTGCTAAATATATTTTTCAATCAATGATCAAAATGATGGTTGTTTTAAGACAAAAAAATGTATATGTGCTTGAAAATAATAAAATGTTTAATCAAAGTTTAATTATTGGACTTTTATATTAGTTACGATTTGACCACTTATCCGTTATACAATAGTTCTTTCATAATATGATGTGTTAGAGACTATGTGGTGAAGGGCATGTTTCACAATCCATCTGATATATCTTTTTACTCTTCGGCTTGTTTCTCCCAAGATACCGGAAAAAGTTGGTATTGAAAATATGTAGAACGATTATTCTGCCTATAATATACTTTGTTTATATTAGAAGGAACGTTGCAAGCATAGTTGAAGAATATATGGAAACGAAATGAAGCATTCCAGAAATGTGCTGTGATTATTTTGTTGTTATTGTAAAATAAATTAATTGCAGTTTTTAGTTATATTTAGTGCCACCCCATTAGGTAAATAGTAACGCTCACTGTATTATAATCAATATCCAGGATTTTATTTTTGTGTAAAATAAATCTACCAAAGTGCATGCATATTATGTGCATTACTGTACTTGTATGTTGTGCTATATATTGTCCTTATGCACTTGTCGGAGGAATTACGGCCGTTGGAGAGCACACTTCCAAGAAGAATTACGAGGCGAATGCAGAAGTCAGAGCGGTACTAGCGTGGTATTCGCCTCATGAGGCAAAGGAAAACACTGAAATCTTCAGGTGGGGTGGCGGGCATACGCATTTGTCATACAATTGGTAGACATTCGTTAGTGCGTGTACCGTGGCATTCCTCTTAATTTTGCCCTTGTTTTTCAAACTTTTGAATACGCACTTAACAATATTTTACTATACTAAAAATTCACACTCGAGTAGTCTGTGCGTACGTATCCTCATCACTTACTATGATAAACTATAGTAAGTGATGAGGATGCGTACGCACAGATACTCGAGTGTGAATTTTTAGTATACTAAAATACTGTTAAGTGTGTATTCAAAAGTTCGAAAAATTGAGCAAAAATTAAGAGGAATAGAACGCTACACGCACTAACTAATGTCTGCCAAATGCATGACAAATATCTAACTAGACATGTCTTATACATGTGGCATACGTATAAGGGTAGGATATATAAACCTGGAGTATACGTCTAATATATGTTTTCTAGCTTAATTTTATATATATATTATATGTATTGAACGTCTAAATCAATTAAGGAATGTCTACCAAATGTATAACAAATATCTAGGTAGACATGTATTATACATGTGGCATACGTATAAGGGTAGGACATATAAACGTGAAATATACGTCTAGTATACGTATTCTAGCTTAATTTTTCATATCTATTAGATGTATTGAACGCCTAAATTATATTTCTATTATACGTGTTTGTGCTATGTGGGCTCTTCTAGGTTTGCTTGCCTCAGAGTTGGTGGATGAAGGGTTCTGCCGCTGGCCTGGCGTAATGCCTTGTTGTTGACTGATCTCTTCTAAATCCACTTCAAAATCGCTTAATTCCAAATTGAAATCCATCTTCGAAATGCACGCTGACTTATACAACAAACCAAATAGGGTGGGGTATTACCCTGAAAGCCCAACGAGAACTACCATACCACATTGGCCTATTATAATTATAAAAACGTGCTTCCACGAACTGGACCAGGCCACCAAGGTACATACAACGCTATCAAATATTCGTAGAAAACAAAACTATTCTTAAAAGACTGTTCGAGATCAAACTGCTCTCAATAGACAAATTTATGGCCAAAAATGACCTAGAGATACAGACGTGGTATCACTATCATCTTATGCACGTAGCCACAAGTTCAAACCCCGTAGTGGTCGAACACATGAAGTGGTTCAGAATCCAACTAATCAGACAACTGAAGGGCCTGTCTTTCCAAGCCCATCTGACAGTCGCAGATGTCAACAGCGACTACCAACAACTACATTTAGAAAAAAATATTTATAACAACCCAACAACAAATAAAGTGCAAACTGTAGATGCATACACAACAATAGCAACGGAGTGTTATTATTATAATTAATAATAATAATACTAATTGCAGCACAACAGCTGCACGAAATCTCAGGCCACACGAGCACAAAATACTGTCCCCAACTCCATATTTGGGAAACGAACCCAGTATCAACATATTCTATTTGAAATTATTCAAATATATACATTTATAATTAAGGACCGCAGGCGAAAGATTCCAAACACAGGGAACATAATTATACTTGATAAACAATGCACCTCATCAAAAAGGATGCAAATATGCACATATACCCACTAGAGGTATTGCTTCGCCACATAAATAAGACCCAAACAGAGGAACGTTCTGTGATGGCTCTGAGAGTTCGGGCTTCAAGCCTCGCTTCCAGACTAAATACAAGCACAAAAGCAATCTTAATTGGATACCCTCAACATGTATTTGTATACACCGATATTACTCAGCCGCAATATGTAGATTATACTAAAGCACCATTGCTACGCATTGTCGCGATGGCCGATACGAATCATGATAAAGTACAAACCATCACGTTTCCAAATGTTCATTATCTCCCGCTAGCCAAATTAAGTTTTGACACGAATGAAACACTACTAAAGGCCCATCCAGTTCGAGATTTGCCATTTGCATCCGGGACAATAACCGTAACACTTCACTTTACACGTCTCTCCAAATGAAAGTACGACATCGAGGACGCGGTATACCCTATTTCGCAGGACCTAATTATCAAACCGGTCATGGGGCAGGTACTTTCTTTTGAGTTTTCCCGGTATGCTATGCCATTTATTAAACAAGGAGCAAGAGCACTAGGGCGCCAGGCATTGTACATAGGAATTCAAGTTACAAGGGATGTATTCGAAAATCGTCCAATTGAAGAATCAGTCAAAGCTAGAGTTCGTCAAGCAGGCACGACTTTAAAAGCCAAGGTTGAAAATAAAATAAATCAGTTGCTTGCTGGTAGTGGTATTTAAGGGGCACGCAAACGAAGAGCTCCTGTTCTTATTGGACCACCTAAGAAACGGCGTCAACGTAGTGCTAAGCCAAGGGATGTCTTTAGTTAGGAAAAACGTCATTTCTCAAACCCGGGGTAAAGATCCATAGTGCTGTTACCGCCCATACAATTCATTTTATCTTTTACCGGGGTAAAGATCTGTAACAACGAATTTGATCAGTATCCATGACTAAAACAGCCATTGAGTCTTCACGTATGGTCGAATATCAACCCAGTTCCACCCTGACATCCGAAGGACCCATTGAAATTGTCATTCCTGGAGACACTGCAGAATATATTCGTCCTACACATATCTATCTTTATGTGAAATATAAAGTGGTCACTGCAAATGGAGATAGTCTAGAAGCTCCACAAGCCGGACCACCCGCCGTAGCAGGCGACAGTGTTGCACACGTCAACAATTTCATGCATTCCTCTTCAGTCAGATTGATATTTCCTTATATGATAAATTAATTTCATCTTTCAATGGAACTTATCCTCACCGTGCATGTCTGGAAACGTTACTCAATTTTTTAGAGAATGCTGCAAATACTCATTTAACTACTGCACTATGGTACAAAGATGCTGCAGGGCAATTTAATACTCTAGATAATACAAACACAGGATTTCAAAAGCGTGGTGCTTTTGTTGTTGGAAGCTCTCCATTTTAAATGTATGGTAGACTCTTCACAGATATTGCGGGAATCGAACGCATTTTTCCAATACAGTCACTCTTCATATTAAATTATATCGTAGTAAAGATACTTTCTACTTATTGACCGCTCAAAATGCCGATTTTAAAGTCGAGTTGGAGAAAGCTATATTATATGTACGTCGTATGGATATTTCTGCTGATTTAGCTCTTCAGTTGAATACTTACATGCTTTGATATACTGCAAAATTACCTTTGATACACGTAGAAACTAGTGTACATACCATTCCCCAAGGCGTAACGTCGCACAATCTTGATAATATATTCCTGGCTAACGTACCAAAAGGACTTGTGATTGGCTTTGTTTAAAATACTGTATTCAATGGGAATTACCATGAGAATCCCTTCCATTTCGAACATTTCAATCTTAATAATCCTCAAGTTCAAGTTGGATCAAAATTTTATCCTCCCAGTGAATTAACTCCAGGTTTCGCAAATCAATTATATACTCCATGCTATCATACGCTGTTCTCCGGCACTGGTATATTCCATCAAAACACAGGACATACCATTACTTGCAATGATTATCCTAGAGGTTATACATTTTTTTGCATTCATTAATTCCCCCATCAATACTTTTTATGATAGTACATTGGACGTTGTCAAAGATTCTCCCGTTAATATCAAAATATCATTTACTCAAGCTCTGGAGGATTCCAGCACTTGTCTTGTCTAAGCGCAATTTGATTCACTCCTTCAAATCGACAAAGACAAAAATGTATATACACATAATGCGATCTAAGAGTACACCAAATCTGTTGCCTCTATGTTATGCCAGTACAGTTCAAAAGGGGATATAATTAACTCATTAGTAAAATTTCCTGCCTGGGCCAGAGAATGAGGACACTCCTACACTTTTCGGCGTTTGAGCATGGAGATGGAGACCAACAAGAACTTGTTCTCAAGGAGCTGGCCATTGTCAACTTGAAACTGAAACTTCGCAGTCTTGGATTTTCCTGCCACCGTACCCGTTCGATTCGAAGAACTAACATTAGCATTAAAATTTGGAAATGAATATATCAGCCGTCATTCCTATGAACTACTCTTGGACCATGGATATGTTCCCTACACGGATCTTAAAAAAGTATTAACCTCCTACACCGAAGGCAGTGGGACATTGTACACCTTCGGAAAAACACGGCAGAAATTCTTGAAGAGATCTTGGAAAGAACTGTGATAAACTTATGAGAACTGAGATATCCAAAGTATAGTGATTTATCTTTTCCTACAAAATCCTGTGTACATCCACTTCATCAGTTCCGGAAGTATCCCTGCGCCTTAAGAGAAGCAAAGTGCCACTCTCAATTTTTAAAGTATAGTGACTTGAGTCTGTATATCTTACCTACAAGACAACCAACTCCCATTACGGAGCCTGATGTGGACTGATGATCTACTCCAGCTTGTTCTCAAAGACTGTAAAACTGCCAGTGCAGTAACAGGGATCTACGCCGTTGATACCTTACCTGTACAAGTGAAACATCCTGCAGCACTCATCGTGAACCTGATTCCGTCAACCACTGGATGATCCCATTGGATAGACATCTACATTGACGACCATGGTCGAGGATTTTACCTTGATAATCTCGGAAGAAAACCATTAAAACCAATCATGAAATTCTTACGACGAAATTGTAAATATTTTAAAATGAACAGAATTCAATATCAGGATGATGAGTCACTCAATTGCGGTTTATTTTGCATTGTATTCATTTATTTTAAAGTCAAAAATCAAAATATTTTAAAGTCATTCAATATTAAAAATCTGAAAAAGAATAATCATCTTGTACTTAAGCTTGTAAGAAAAATAAAAAAAGGAGAATCCATATTGTAAATAGAAAATGTAGTAGAGTAGAATTAGAAAATATATTTTGTTGCAGAAAAGATGCATTGAATTTTCATTTCAACAAATAAAGAAAAAACACCCAAGTTATCAAGTTATCTGGTACTATACTATTTATTTCATATATATATATATACTGATATTACAATGCAAAGCAATGGTCATTGTGGAGCATTACAATGAAATGGTCGAATAGTTTCGACGACATTCGAATGTCGGAGTTTCAACCAATACTGAAGTTGGACAACGTTGCGTAATACGCAACCACACATCTCAATTGGATTATGGTAAGTACATGATTTTACACTCACATTGAAATTCAATGCGTTCAGAGCAGTACATCCTTTATCAGTTACATCTTTGACAATATTCATTTGAAATATCTTTTTGATCTAGTCAACTTTTCTGTACCTTTACAATAACATATAACGTCAGGTTCACACATTACATTCATCATTTTACGTACATGAGCAACACTGTATCCTTTAGATCTATCCCAGTTTAGTCCGTGAAAGTTTTGAGTTAATCACTCGACTTGTTTTTGATAACCAAGAGCAAGTCGAGTTTGATAACCATGAAATCAAGTTGTTTCTTTATCTTATTCCTGAATTTCTGATATGGCAATATTTAACATCTGGTTTCAACATGTTATAGAACTTTACCACTTGTATTTTATACTATTTGTATATTTTTGATAATCTTGTTCTTGGGACTAAAAGTAAGTGACTATTTCTTGGTTTTTAGGAATGGGTCTCCGAACTCATATGAAACTCATTCAAATGAGATTTTACATATAGAATTGAATGAAATATAAATAAACTAGGAACAGTTAAAATATGATTCCTTTTAAAATAGCCTCTACATGAATCCCTAAGAGACAAACCAGTAAATAATCTTAAAACCTTTTTTTACCCTAAGAATATTTCTTTACTTCTTGGTGAAGAACCCCAAAATAAAATACCATAACTTATATAAGAATGGAAAAGAGCAAAGTATACTAGCTTTAGATATTGTGGAGAGATAGAATATCTCAACTTACGCATAATATAAACACATTTGGCTAGTTTTTTAATAATAAAATCAATATGATCAGTCCAAGACAATGAATAATCCAATGTAATGCCTAATAATTTTACACATTTCGTACTATTATCATTGGCTTCCCTATTAGACATTGAGAAAATAATACTTTCCGTTTTGTCTTCATTAAGTAATAATTCATTCAGATTCAACCAGTTTTTCGCTAACGTAAGTTCGTCGGACATCGTCCATGCGGTGGCTCCATACACTTGCTGCGTAACCAACAACAGACAAGCACAGGAAATTAATAGAGCTCAAAGACAAATAATGCTCCGACTTACTGGAGCAAACCGTACCACGCCGGTGGAGGCTCTCCAAGTGGCAACAGCGATTACGCCGCTACACCTCCAGGTGAAGAAGTTTGGGGCTACGCACTGGTTGAAGAAAGGAAACGGAGAAAAAGTCACTGAAATCCTCCACAACGAAGCCAACAACAAACAAGAGATAGCAACAATCCTAACCGGTGCGTGGCAGAACTTTTGGAATGAATCAACCAAAGCCAGAAGATTGTACGCATTATTACCGGACGTGGCTGAGAGGCTGGAAATGAGTATCGAGATAGACAGTGGACTATTCTACGGCTGCAGTGACCCCCCCTCAGAATTCTCTCCAATCCTTTGACCCTCCCCAATCAAAGTATGGATGAGAAGAATGAAAGAAGAAAGAAGAAGATGACTCCTGCAACGAGGGAGAAGACTACTAAGAAGGAAGATGTACGACCAACAGACAGCATCAATAACTAATATCTTATCTCGTTGCAGGACGCAGAAAAGAAGAAGATGCCAGTCTTCAAGTCGTGTGTTGTCATGTGTTGTCATGTGTTGTCCTGTGTCGTCTTGTCTAATGTGTGTTATATGTTTAAATGTATGTATGTTCTTTATTTTATTAAAATTAGTATATAGTAGATAGGAAGTGCCCAAGGAAGTTCCAAAAGATCTGGAACAAACGCCAGGAGAACATTCTTGATGCCTGGCCAAAAGTCCGTCCCGCAACCCTAGAGGTCTCTGACCGATGGAACACAGGGGCTTCTTGGAGTGCCGGAATTCCGGCAATCCAAGAATCTCTAGGGACATGCCTGCCCCAAGGCAAGGAGTTCAAAAATGAGCGTGATGTACGACCTTGAAAGTACACAACTTGGCTTGTGTAAAGGATACAAAGAGGCAGGGGTGGTATGCGGGTCCCCGTAAATAAAAATAAAACGCAAGTTCGTCCTTTATATCTAACTGTAATTTTGTTAAACTTACATTAGTCGATAAGATTGTTGTGTCATCCGCGTATAAGATTGCGGGTGATTGTAAAGCATGATGCAAATCATTCATATATATTATAAACAGCAATGGACCCAAAATTGATCCCTGGGGAACACCTCTATTTACAGTAACTTCTCCCGAAAACTCACCATTAATCTTTACTATCCGTATGCGGTCATGCAAATAAGATTTAAACACCTTTATATCCTTATCTAGTATACCGTAATATTGGAGTTTTCTAATTAATATTGGATGAGAAATTGTATCAAAAGCCTTACTTAAATCTAAAAGTAATGCAGATGTCAGTTTTTTGTTTTCAAAATTATTATAAACTTCGCTCACAACTTTCTCAACCGCGTCTAATGTACTCAACCCTGCTCTGAAGCTGGGAGTCATGGATAAGTTTATAGTTATCAAAGTAATTACAAAGTTGTGATTTTACTACGTGTTCATAAGCCTTTGAAATTATTGGCACCAGTGCAATTGGGCGATAATTTCCTGGATCCATTCTATCTCCCTTCTTATAAATAGGAACAATTATAGTTTTTAAAAGAATTTCAGGAAATTTGCCATTTCTGATTGATATATTAATTAATTTACTCAATTCAACATGTAGTATATCTATTATATGCTTTAACAGAAATGATGATAATCCAAATAAGTCCTCTGATGGACTACACTTCATATTTTTAACAATCAGAACTATATTCTTCGGAGTGGTATCATGAAAATGGATTTGAGATTTTATTGCTTTCTCGGATCCGCCTGGTTTTACAATGTTAGATTGATACTCTTGCATAATTACCTGTTGAGTATACATAGGTTTATGACTCCTCTGATGCAGTGTAACAAAATGTTTATTCAGGATATCAGAATTAATTTCTATTTTTCATGATATTTCCCAGTGCCAGACTCATTTTTTATCATTTTCCAAATAGTACCATTTATGTTATTGGATTTCTTATTAATATCATTATTATATTCAATTTTAGCTTTATTAATTTCGTATTTGTATATATTTTTTATTTTCTTATATTTTTGTAACGCTAATGAACCTTGATTGAATATACCAATAAATTAAGTTTGATTTCATTTTGTCCAGGTGTGAGTTATACCAAGGATATAAATCTTTCTTTGCTTATGGGAGATGAACTTTCTGTTTCAATGGGCAAAACTATTGTATACCTAGTTGTATTATGTTAATAAAATTCTCCCAAATTGCATCAATATTTTGTTTTGAGAAACCACCTTATGTAAGTCAATATTCATTAAATAATACCTAAAATTCATTATATTTTGTATATTAAGTGAGCGGATAGTGTTTTTGACATGTCTATTTGTCAATGAATTACTATCTGAGGCAATACAAATCACCCATAAACCTAAATGATCCGACGGGCTTGGTGCTATCGTACCACAAGATAACTCGATCCCACTCTTATCTACAAGTACATTATCTAGACATGCTTTTTTTTTGGTAGGCATTGAATTTTTAAATGTCTTGTTTAAAGAAGTAAGTAAGTTATTAATTTTTTTAAAATTTTCTGAATTTTCTTTTAGTACATCTACATTCAAATCACCTACAATTATGCACTTATAATTTAAAATACTTTTATAATATTATGACACTGATCCAATTTATCTAGAAAAACTTTAATATATGAACTGGGAGAGTAGGATCTAAGCGTTTTTTAGGCTATTTTAATTCAGTACGCGCTTCATTACGGAGACCCCACGCAGCGTTCGTAATAAGAATTTTGACAGAGTATATATATGTATATCATCACGCACCCACATGCAAAAATGGTAACTCCTTCCACTTTTTTTTGGTACTCAAGATGAGTTGGGTGGAAACAAACTGAATATAGAAGAGCTGATTATGCAGAAAAAACAATTTAATAGAGGACGGGATACATTCGGCATACCAATGAACTTGCATTGCGAGACAGACTAGAAGAGAAGAAGGGAAGGGAAAAGAAGCTTAGAGACTGGAAGCGAGATGGACAAAGCTTATTGTTTCTGAAACAATTGATGCAGTAAGACGTGCTAAGGAGATTGTCTTGACTTGTTCGCTTCATATTGGATCCTGAGGTATGTACAGAGATGTTGTACTAGTATACATATTATGTAGCATGTGTATGTGTGTATTTGTAAAAATTTGTTGTTGATTTTGTTTTAAAAAAGTTTTTTTTTAAAAAAAAGAAAATATATAAAACACATCAATGTGATATTGAAATGAGAAGTGCATAGGACAAAATAAGAAAACCAGTTTTATGTACGTGTATTATTGTAAATATGGAACAAGGATAATAAACTGGCGAGACCTCGTGTTGCGACTATGTTGAAAAGGGACCCAATCGAGGT
>JAGDQP010072868.1:0-10455 GCA_022664845.1 Lepisma saccharinum | reverse complement strand
TTGTTTGGTACCAACACAATTCAGTGAACTCATTCAAGACCTGCTAAAGATTTTTAAAATAATAAGTTACTCTCCCAAAATACTTTACAGGTTACAAAATCTCTGTTCTGTAGAGAAATACCTAGTTGTGTGGACACAAAATATGGCGTTCCTGTACATCTCCCATAAGGAATAGTGCATTCTCTGATCTTTAAACCTGTTTTTCTCGAAACTACAGAAATTTTACTTATCAGGTTCTTGCATTCACTTACAGAATTGTAGTTTGTTTCTATCCTGGGACGCCAAAATCAAATTTGTGATCAGTAGCGTATAAGTAGTGTTTCTATATTGCATGTGCTTCATTAGGTATGTGTCAATTTTGAAGAATCTTGCGCTGGACATCAGATATTTCCTCGTTCAATCAGTGACAATGTGTTAGATCAGTTATACGTTTATTGTGTTAATTTTTCACTAAGCTCACGTACCAGCATCCAAAGCCGGCCGCGTAGCCGTGCGGTCTAAGGCGTAAGGCCAACTTCTCAAAGGTCCGAGTCCCGGCATGGATGTTTGTGGATTTTAATTAGGTTCTAAATAATCCAATTGTAACGGGCCGAAGTCTAAAGTTACTAGACTGGCCCATATAAAATAAAGTTTACAAAGTTTTTTTTTACCAGTATCCAAAGGTTCGCGTACCAGTACTGGTACGCGTGCTAGCTATAGTTTCATAAACTGCTGTTTAGTGCATGGTGCCTAAAAGTGATAAATATTGGTTACCAATTCGTGTGAGGATAAATTAAGATTGATGAGCTCATACGAAGTCCTTACTGGGCTTTTTTTCCTAATATTAAAAAAATATATATATATTTAATCGGATTGGAAATTTAAAAATAAATCCCAGACAGAATTGAGATTTGTGTAGTTGCTTGTGGTTGAAACTTATGATTTGTTTTTTATTCTGATATTAGATAAAAAGTTTTAGAAAATGCATGTTTAGTTTACAAAAAAATAGATTTTGCTAACGATATAATTTTATTTACCCTTTCCATGCTGTCTGTGCAGGCAGGGGCCCGAGAAAATTGCTTTCTGCAAGGGCCAACAATGATGTTAAGACGACCCTGCACAGAAGACAGGTAGATGGGGGCCCTAACAAAGTCAATAGCCCGAGGTCCCAAATAGTTTAATACAGCACAAAATTCTGTTAAAATTATGTATATCGACAGTAGTATCAGCCAGGCATTATGTATATCGACAGTAGTATCAGCCAGGCACCCTAGCATTGAATAGCGACAAATTGCTACTCGTGACCATAAAGAATTTTGAGGGAATGCAAAAAACTCATTGTGGCTTCACCTTTAGGTGCGTTGAGAACATTGAAAGTTGAGAATCACTGCATTATCGTAAATATTCGGGCGTAGGTTCCTTTTTCATAAAAAGAATGCAATGTGAAAGGAATGAAAGGGAAAAAAAAGAACAATGGTACACACACACAAAAACAAAAAAGCTTATCATTGTTTCTACTGAAACCCAAAGCTGTTTATAGCATTTCTTCTACTGCGTTTAGACGGGCTGGGGTAAGGCACAGTGAGTTGCCAGGCGAAGAGATTGTCGCGCCATCTATCAAAAGATTGATTTACGGCCAAAGTTTTGGCGGAGTAGTTCAATGTCAATTCAGTAATTATGCTACTTTGAAGTAGCGACCGTGTAAGATCGAATCAACGGAAAGTAATGATGGGTTAATGATATGGATTACATCGTTCTGATTATATTTGAGGGAGAGTTATGATTTATGACGTCATACAGGAATGTATACTTGAAATTCCTAAAGCGTGAAGTGTCAGCGATGTTTGCTTCCTTAACGAATGGACACGAGATTGCATATTTACAGGAATAGCATATCATATTGCCTTCCACCTCCTGTCTTTCATAGGAAAGAATGCCTTATTAATAGTGCACACATGTCGTATTATATTTTGGGAATTTGTCCTTGTCTCACACACGAGAAATAAATGCTGTCACAATTTTGAATTTCCTGTCGATACTGAAAGAAAAGGAACAGCTGATGCAAACTAACTCCACAACCATCTCATTCAACGTTATGTTAGCTCAACTTCAATTGCTCCGCGAACTCCTACTGGATGATTATATTCATGACAATTTGCTAACAATCCATTTGTAATTGAGTTAACTATGTTTTAAACTATTAAAATTTTCTTAGGTGTTATTGGCACAAATCATTTCGGGTTACATGCGTTGGACCAACACGGCGTTTAACCAACACGGCGTTGGACCAACACGGCGTTGAACCAACACGGCGTTGGACCAACAATAAAATTGACAACGCCCCAGATATATAAAACCTAAAAATATAATAAAAAATATGATCTTAAATTATTTTTTTGAGCACCTGCGTAGAACCAACACTGCGTTGGACCAACACCGGCATGAGACCAACACTTCGAAGTACCGGCGTTGGACCAACACGGCGTTCGACCAACACAGATTTTTGCCCTGGGGTGTTGGTCGTACGCCGGTTCTTGCTGCTTGAGAGGCTGTTGGTCGTACGAAGTGTTGGTCCAACGACGCATCCCCATCATTTCTAGTTGTTTTTGACCAAGATGTTGTTGGTAAATTCTCGCGCAGTTGGCCCGTTTCACACGACAGGCAAGATTTTTTTTTTTTTTTTTGAACTGGCTTTAGATCTTTAGGGCTGGGGAGAGCCCGGAAACACTGCCGGTACGGAACAGAACTTTCGCGTATGCCCAACGCTAACCGGGGGGCTGCGCCGCCCAGCTCCCTTCGGACGCACCTTCCCCCATTGCACATCGAGCGATGGGTTTATTTTATATACACCCTAGTTTATAGTGGCCTCTTTCAAAATTATAAATCACAGCTTTTATTAAATTTCCTTTTGTGTATTTACATAAAAAACGAAAGAAAAAAAAACTACGGGACCTTTGGATCAGCTTTCTGACGCCTTGACCACAAGACCAAACTGCAGCTGCCGGATTGTGTGCTTCTTGCTATTACTTATAGTTCAAGATACGTGAGAGTGGGCTATTCGTACCAGAAGTATTTCCAATATGGCTGCCAAGCCGTACAGGTAGAGCGGGGAAAAAAATCTTGCACACGGCAGTGCCCCTGGTGGCGCTGATGTAGTGAAGAGTGACTCATTTCCGAATTCAGTGGTCCTCCGTTCCGTTCCGTTCCGTTATGTTATGTCCCGTTCACTTCCGTTATGCACACTTATCCGAATTAAGTAAGTGTTTAAAATTTTAACCATAGATGTCACCCAAGTCTTAAAACAGCGTAAAACCCTTCTTGAGTGAGTATTGGGCATTCGAAGTATAAGGCATAAAGCAACATGGATGAAGATAGATGTAGGCGTAGAATTCCCATACTTGTAGGTATTCGGCATAAATAACAACAAACGAAGATTGATAGTTATTCGAAAGATGATCACATTTCTGCAAGTTATTCTGGAAGTTTTTGCAAAATAAGTGCGTCTCATGAACTATGAATTACTAAATAATCTTATATTAGGATCTATGAATAACCACCTAAGTCGTGAACCTTGACAGCGTTACGCATTTGAAGTTCTATAAACACTTCAAATAATTACAAGAGTTCTTAATCTTAGTATTCTTAAATAAACTACTCATATGTTACCCTCTCATCTGTTGTTATCTACATGGACACCCATTGGAGAAATTCAACCAACAATATTTTCACATTGCGTAGTTAAAATTATTCAATGATCATGAAGATATATCACTCAAAACATGGTACAATATCGATAACATAATGTGAAATCAAATCTTAAAACTATTAAAATTCTTACATTCAAATACTTCGGCACGGTCGTTCATTTTAAACTTGCAACACACGATCAATTCTACATATTTGTCCCAACTCCCACGTGAAGAAGGAATTTTGGCGTGCAATATCCCGCTCGTTTTCTTTTCAACATGGCAGCAGCGCGCAACCGAATGGAGGGTCAAGTGACCATCTGGTCCTCCGTTGCTCCGTTTACTTCAATGCTCCGTCGAAGGGGGAATTCGGATAACCATAGACGGTGCATCCGACGGAGCAACGGTACGTAACGGAGCATAAAGTACCAATTCGGAAAGGGGGTCAGTCGCTGGCTGCGTGAAAGAGCACAGTGTTGCAACGCACAATATCTGAAACGATCCAAAACAACCTACACCGAGCGGCCGTAGCTCAATCGGTAGAGAGTTCGCTTAGCAATCGGAAGGTCCTGCGCAGTGTCCCTTTTTTATAAATTAGGAAGGTGGTCCTAAAACTAGTGGCTGCTGGTAAGTAAGTTTCAACATACTACCTGTTTGGGTAGAAATTCAAAGATTTTTTCCTTAGTTAGGATGATATTCAGAATCAACAACCCATGAAATCCTCGCACCAGGAAAGATCACCGCCACCCGACAAATCGAACACTGGTCCTGGGAACGATTCCAGGGGACGCCCATCCTGACTGATATTTTGCAGGGTTTTTTTTGTCACACCAGGCAAATGCAGGGATGCTACGTACAAATAAGACCCTGGCCGACTACCTTTCTCGCCCACCTTCCACGGTTTGAAAAAGCGGGCATTTAAAAAAAAACAGCCCACCTGAGCTCAGGCGGTTTTTTCGGGTTTTATTTGTCTTTTTCGGGCTTTAGAAATAAAATGTGAATGCACGTAAATGTAAAGCTGTGTACAGACCTCAGTAGGTCAGTCGGTAACGATGTCACTACTGTGGAATGGGTAGGCTTGGAGCAGGCCTGTTCTGTATGGGGGTGACCACACTTCAAGGTATGTGCACTAGATTCAAGCTACGGTGTAGTTCGGGGCCCAAGATAATTATAGGTCCCGGTATTCCGCCATTCACAGGTGAGGCTGACGAAAATGAAGGAGAACCCCATTCGAGATGTTCTCACGGATCCAGCTGAGCACGATTATTTTTGAAAATAATTTCTTTGATGGCCTTTAAAAAGACAACATTGACTCAGGCCAAATGGATGATGGGAGAATTGGTAGAATGTGAAAGTGGGAGGAAACGGGAGAACCCCGAGAAAACCATGCACACGGTGTTTGTTCACCATAAAACCCACATGGCACAAGCCGGGATCGAACCAAGGACCACACGCACCAGAGGTAAGCGCTCTACCACTGAGCCACCGAGGCCCGAGCAGTCTGAATTTCTGCTCAAAATTCCTAGTGTCACTAGGCCGTCTGGAATACCAACCACCAGACCACAACATACGGTAGTACCCAGTCCTTGTGGCCCAAGCAGTAACGTCGTGGACTTCGGATCGGCAATGGGTAGGCACGTGGGTTCGAACCCTACGGCCAAGTTTTCCAGGGTTTCACCTCAGTTTCACGAGGCAAATGCTGGAATGAAGAATATGGACCTTAAATGCCCCAACTAAACTCGAATACTTCCTTGTATTTAAATACCACAATGTGTTGTAGATTTTAGATAGCGATATTATTCTAGAGCTATAATGACAGTAGTGAATAGTGATTAATGCAATGTTTTATTATTATTATTATTATTATCATGCACTTCTGTGAAGTCCCCTCATTTAAGTAACCATTTTCAAACAAAAATTAATGAAAAAAAAAATCCGCTGGGTTTTAAAGTTTTTTTAACTGGGCCCAAGCCGAAAAAAAACACTGGGTTGTATTGGGCTGAGCCCACCTTGGCACACCCTACCACCCTTTCCCGTCTTGAGCCTGAGTTTCCTTGAAGGCCATAAAGGAATTCAAATTTAAGAAAATGGTACAGGAGTGGTCAGAGGCGGCGTTAGGTGAGCGCGGGGCCTAGGGCAATAATAACCCCGCGGGGCCAAAGTACAAGTAAAAATCGCTGAGCGCCGAAATGTTACATCTAAAGCCGATAAAGCAGTAAGCAACTTCCCCCTAAATGCTTCCTCTCACTTCTTCCTTTCATTCCTAACCCTAAATTTATTACTAAATATTCTCCTTTTTAATGAACAACGGCTTCTTATGAAAAAAAAATCCGACATAATTTATTTAAAGAAAGTACAATATATTTTAAAAACTGCATTGCTAATTACAAGTGCACTGTCAATTTCGATATTCATGATGACCTTTTAACTTTTTTTTTACAAATCAACTTTTATATCATTGAGTAAGAAAAATATCAACTCGGAACGCGGGGCCGCGGTTGCCCCAGTTGCCACCCCCAAACGCCGCCTCTGGGAGTGGTGGTTTTTCATACACATGATTTTTTTTATACATTTAGGGGGAACTGAAATTACTTGAAATCTGTATGTTAGCACATAAACTTAGAAAGGGATGTAGAAAAGATGAGTTTTCATCGAATTACCACCCTAAATACTCGCGTGCAATTATTATTCCCCCTTCCACTATTTGCTGCTTGTACTTCCGGATTTTAGGTGGAGTTGAAATTTCCGTCGTTTTCTGCTGCCTTTTTGAAGTTGTTTTGTATATTCGTCACCGTTCTCATACTTTTCCTACGGTTCTTAACATCACCTTTTGTAAAGGAGGAAACAAACCCCTTTTCTTTTCTTCTTTGCAGAAATGTATTACATTATAATTATATTATACCAGAGGTCTCTAAACAGCGGCCGATCCGGACCCCGAAGCCCGAACCCGCACGGTTTAACACGAATTTAAATTTATTTATGGCCTTGTGGCAGTTTTGGATCACGCCGGGTTTGATACAATGTTCAGGAATAATGTGAAAATGTATTATATGTTCACACTTTACTAGCTAAAATAATTTTTAAAAAATTGCATACAAATGTAATGTGAATTCATTTTCTTTTTTCTTTTCTACCCAATTATACGGAGTAACTAATAACCGTACTGTCTTAGTGTCCTGTTTCAATTTTATTTATGGCATACGCATCTATGGCTCAGGCTGGGATAGGATGCGAGATGGAGCCGCCTGTATCATCCTGGCGATTGAGGAGAACGTGTCAGAGGTCGCTGGTGTAAAACCAAAGACCTCATTCAACGCTCTATTATCTGAGCTACGGCCTCTTACAAGGGAGGGTCACGTAATGTTGTCGCTGAGATCCTAATCAAACCGAGTGCATCTGATAGAGGATGGTGAGGAGAATACAAAAATTTAAGGTGCGATGGTCAAGGGGGGGCGGAGCTATAGTGGGGGAGAAACCTCGAAATTAACAGAAGTTAAATAAATAATATATCCACAGTATTTCAGAATAAAGGATGGAACTTTCGGGAGTTGATTTCTGGCATTAAAACAAAGTTCCTTTGAACATGGGTGAAATTTCGCATAGTTTTGGAGATACAGCGTTTCCAATTTTGAGTCCAAATTGGCGCCTAGTAGGGGGAGGAAATGAATAATTCTCAATAAGGCAGAAACGAGACCTGTAGTTTGTATAAGATCGCGAAAACCTCTCTGTCTTATCCGTAGTTTGCAACACTGTGGTGTGTGCTTTAACTATGGTGTTATCATCACTAGACGATGTAAAATATCCAATAACACGACGAACTGCTATTTGAAAATTTTAAACTGTATGCCTAGTTGGCAACATTGACAAACTGGTGACATCGTGTTTTCACTCCTGATGTCCACCATGTTGCTAGAAACAAATTTCCGGAAATGGAATTTTCATTCAATGACTCGAGTTTAATTTTCATTCGAAACGATCGTTTCTGACTTATTGAGAATTATTCATTTCCTCCTATTACTATAGGCGTCGATTTTGGACTCAAAAGTTGGAAACGCTGTATCTCCAAAACTATGCGAAATTTCACCCACGTTCAAAGGAACTTCTTTACTTGTTTCGATGTCAGTAATCGCCTCCCGAAAGTTTCGCCCTTTATTCTGAAATACAGTGAATGATATATCCTTTATTTAACTTCTGTACGAATTTAAAGGTCCCCGCCCCCCTTCATACTCAGCTCCGGCCCCCTTGACATCGCACAAGAAATTGTGGTATTTTCCATATCTCCCCATTCTCTATCAAATGCACTATGTTTGATTAGGATATCAGCGACAACATATCGTGACCCTCCCTTGTTTGTCTTCCCCACTTTTGAGAGAGAGAGAGAGACGAAAGAAAAATTACACATGCTCGCACAAACATACGGTATGTCGTATCACACACACACACACACACACTAATATGAATTCTTAACAGACATCTGAAATGTTTTCTGTCAGGGAGAGGAGAGAGGAAACAATTTCTGTGTAATTGATCATATTAGTGAACAAGTGCGTGTAAGGTAAATACAGGCTATATTTGGGCTTGCTTTAAGACCTGTCATAAATTTGTTTTTAGCCGATAGCTGTGACGTGATCGACAATACCGTCAACAAACTCTCCCCTTCACTTCCGGTCCTGCCAGTATCCAATAATATTCAGTTAGAGGAGAGAGAGAGAGAGCAAAAATACTGCGCACAAATTAATGAATAATTATTTTTCACTTTGACTTTTAGTATCTCACGTAGCAGCCAGGAATTGTATGATTTATAGACGAAATGGCTGTTTATACCCACGCAGAGTTGAATTCATGACTTAAACAAAGAAGTAAGGTATCATGTTCTCTGTAAGAAACAAAAACAAAAAAAAACCTACTGATTATTCAACACTACATATGAAGGAATCAAGGATAGAATGTCACGTATGAGCTCACTGTTTGTTCGCCCAACACAGCTGCACTAAAATATGAAACGTTGTGTGTGTGTGAGAGAGAGACTTCTTTTTCTTTTCCATCCGTATTCCTTTTTTCTTTACTTTTATTTGTAAAGCCAAACCCATATTCTTCTTTTTATAAGAAAGAAAAAGGAGAAAAGAAAATGTTATCAATAACACTTGCCTTTCTTTCATTCTTTCTTTTTAGCGGACGCAAAATATGGTTTTCGTACTCTTCTAACTAAAATGTGCCTGTCTGTAAATCAGACACTTTAACACTTTACATAAAATAGGTAGAGAAATTACTGTAAGGTAAACTGATTTACATATATTTGGGTAAATGAAAGTGGAGAGATAAAGTAAACTGACTTACATATATTTGGGTTCAGCAACTGGCAGGTCCTTTTCATTTGGTTAGCTTTCTCCATTTTAATGTGGGTAGAGCGACCTCGATTTATCCGGCGTTATTATGATGTATGATGTAATGATCGAAACTGGAAGGTCCTTTTCATTAGATTAACTTTCTCCATTTTAAGAATTCACGTGATCGCCTAAACAAAAACAGAGAGAAACTAATTTCATAATTATGTGAGAAGCGACCTCGATTTATACGGTCGTTGTTATCCTGGTGACAAGCTGGTCGGCCTTCCTGACTGAGTGAGGTTTGTTTATACATTGTTTTTCCTGTCGCAAAATGCCGGGATGGTAGTTTCTACTTAGGCCCTGGCCGACTCTTCCCGTATCTTTCTCCTCCCCCTTCCCGGCCTGAGCCTTAAACAAATTTAATTCAATATGACAATCTTCGCCTTTTATATTATCGACACTTTACAGGGAAAAGGTCGTAGCCCAATTTTTTTTTTTTTGAAATCTCGCATTTTTACATTAGGTTGTTCTTGGTATTAAAAAAAAACTTTTTGAAGACATACTTTTCTTACACAATTAGTACCAAAAAGTAAACAATAATTTTGCTTATGCATGACTGAAAAGAAAAGCGTGGGGCGCGTCAATTCAAGAATAAGATAAAATTTTGTAAAATAAGATTTTCCTAAGGGCGGAAATCATCATGAAGAACGGTAGGCCTAGTTCTTCGAGTGACGCTGACAAGTGACAAACGAGTCTGTTAGCGGCACTCAAATACAGTTGTATATACAGTTAATTTCGGATCTAGCGAACTATAAGCCCGATTTTGATGCTCGAACTTCCATTTGAAAGCTCTTTGCCGTAGTAAGACACAGAGAAAAAATCGGGTCGGCCTGTGAGCCCCTAAGGCGGTGCGAGAAAAAATTCCAAAATTTCATATTTATGATGATAGCACTGACCGCAGACCATATAGGCGCCCGAA
Source organism: Lepisma saccharinum (assembly GCA_022664845.1). NCBI lineage: Eukaryota > Metazoa > Arthropoda > Insecta > Zygentoma > Lepismatidae > Lepisma > Lepisma saccharinum. The sequence continues at coordinate 484 of JAGDQP010072868.1, read as the reverse complement.
ACTTGCGGAATCTTAATCTATGCTTCAATACCTTTCAAACGATGTATTACACGACGTCAAAATCGGCGAAGGGGTTCAAAAGTTGTGACTTTTTTAGCCGGATCATAGAATCTTCACAAATGATCGAAACGTTTCTCTGTCATTCTGACTGTCGTTTTGTTTTAGCCCCAAATGGTTGGTACCAGAGGTTTTGGGGGTCAATTGCGGCCCCAACAAGTTGGATTAAAAAATGCTAATTTTTTATAGGGGATTAAAACAATGCTAATATTTTGATAGGATTTTCCGTTTTCGAGATACGCAGCCTACCATGGTCCAAAATCGACCTTTTGTATGAAGATTATGCACTTTTTTTTTAATAGTCAGCTTTACAAAATAAGTGATATCAGTGTACAAATCCTGCGGGGTAAAGGGAAGAGTGACGCAAGAATTCTACTCACAAAAGAAGTGATATCCATTTTGCGAGTGATTTTTTGTGTCACTATGG
>JAGDQP010072867.1:0-10455 GCA_022664845.1 Lepisma saccharinum | reverse complement strand
GTAATTTATTAATTACAGACAACCGAAAATGGAGATTTTTGAATTTTTTCAGTTGAATATTGTCAAAAGTAGCAGCCGTAGACCGAATGCGGCATATTACCGTTAAAGACTCTTACCCTCCTCTATTCAAATTGTACCTAGGTGCAAGGGCGCCGATTTCTGTGTAACTTTGTAAGGACCGATTCAGATTTATTTTATTTTTGCTAGATATGGGTCTAAGAAGGCACATATGATAAAAATCCAATTCAGATTTCGCCAAATATTTTATATTCATAAAAAAAACACATATACGAGGGGAGGCTGAAAAGTTCATGAAATCACCAAGAAGAAATTTACCTGGAAGAACCATTTTAACACACTATTCAACGTATTCCCCCCGAAGCTCAATACACTTTTCACAACGATGTTGCAACATTTCTAACCCTTGCAAATAGAAGGTTTGTCCTGCTGTGTAAACCAGCCCTCCACCTCCGCAATGAGTGCCTCATCGGATGGAAAATGTTTGCATTTGAGATGTTTTTTCAGATGTGGGAAGAGATGATAGTCGGAGGGGGCCAGATCAGGTGAGTAGGGTGGGTGAGGTACACAGGTGAAGCCCAGATCCACCAGCAATTGCATGGTTTGATGAGCCTTGTGGGAGGGTGCATTGTCCTGGAGAAACTGAACACCACTGCTCACTTTTCTCCTACGTTTTTTCTTCAGAAACTCCTTCAGCTCAATCAAATAGTTGGAATAAACGCCACCATTGATGGTTTCACCCGTTTTAAGATATTTGATAAAGATGACACCGTCCTTATCCCAAAACACCGATGCAAGCACCTTCCCAGCTGATTTTTGGCTTCGGAACTTCTTCGGTCGAGGAGATCCACTGTGGCGTTACTCCGTGGATTGCTGTTTAGTCTCTGGATCATAGTGGTGCAGCCCTGTTTCATCTTCTGTCACCAGACTGCGCAAGAACTCACCAGGGTTTTGAAACTTTTGCAAACTTTCCTGTGACATCTGCACCCGTGTTCTCTTCTGGTCAGCATTCAAACATTTTGGGATCCATTTGGCACTAACCGTCCGCATGTCCAAATATTCTGATATTATGACACCCACACGCTCACGTGATATCCCCACACCCGCAGCAATGTTTTGAGCGATATTCGCCTATCCTCCATGATCATGTCATGCACTTTGTCGATGTTTTCCGTGGTCACTGCACTTGAAGGCCTGCCTGAGCGAGGTTCATCTTCAGTCTCACGATGATCAGTCTTAAAACGCCTCACCCACTTCGCTACTGTTGTATATCCAGGAGCGTGTTCCCCCAAAGTATCCTGCAAAATTTTATGAATTTCCATAGAGGATTTGTCTTGCAGCACAAAAAACTTGATGACACTGCGAAGCTCATTCTTCTCGAATTTCCCTAGATCCTCCGCCATATCTGCTTACAGAACCTCTAACAAAGGAAATGACAAATTATAAAGTGATCATATACGGGATGAGAGGTTAACAATATATGACCTTTCTAATGACTACAATGATATGTTTCAATTTTTATTTCTTCTTGGTGATTTCATGAACTTTCCAGCCCCCCCTCGTAATATTGACAACTACGTAAATTCGAAAGAGTGACAACTACGTAAATTCGTCGCAAAAATGTATTTGGACAACCCCATACTACTCTCGCAAGAAATGTTTTAGGTACCCTATTGTGTACGAGAGCACTCTGCGTGGTGTATTGAAGCAATCCACACCGTGTCAGGCATAAGGAAGCAGCATGGGGAACAAAGTGAGCTGAACAAGGTTGGAACTGCTCACTTTAATTTCAAATTACATGCAGAAGGTAAAAGGTACTCAAACATGGCCAAGGTTGTTGGAAACCATGCTCTAGCGTTGGATACATCATAAAGAAACATAAAACAGAATAATTATTGGGGATTCGTTCTGGTCAACTAAGGTAACTAACTGCCCGGAATGAAACCTACATTCTTCATTCTGTGAACAAAACTCAAAGAATTAGTGCTAAAGAATTGACTACTTCCTTTGCCTGGGATATGCAAGTTAATGTAACAGATGTGTATTTGTGAACAAAAAATTGGGATTCAGAAGATGTGTAGCCAGAAACAAAACACACATATCAGAAGAAAGCAGAAAGAAAAAGTTCTAATTTCCCAAAAAAATATCAATATGAGTACCTGGAATTTTGAAAAAAAAAAAGTTTTTTTTTTCTAGTATGAGACGAAGATAAACTTGTATTGTAGTGATGGATATCAGGACGTGTGGCGAAAGACGAATGAACCTTTCAGAAAGCAGAACATTGCTTCAATTGGTAAATATGTTGGAGGGTTTGTTATGATTTGGAGTTATGTAATTACTAATGGAGTGTCCAGTATTCATACCTTGGATACACATCTTCTAAATCCCAATTTTTCCCATGAATTTTGGATTGTTTGTGGTGTAACATTAAATTGCATATCCTAGGCGAGTTAAGTATCCAAATCTTTAGCACTAATTCTTTGAGTTCTATTCACAGAATGATGAATGCAAGTTTCATTCCGCGCAGTTAGTTTTCTTGGTTGGCCAGAATGGATTCTATTCCGCAATGATTGCTCTGTTTAATGTTTCTTTATAATGTATCCAACGGTAAAACATGGCTTGCAAACAAGCTTGGCTTTCCTGACGTGATGTGGATTGCTTCAATACACTACGTAGACTGCTATTGTACACAAACGGATACCTAGAACATTTATTTTGAGAGTAGTATTGGGTTGTCCAAATACTTTTTGCGATGAATTTACGTAGTTCTCACTCTCTCGTTGCCTGTTAACTTACAGGTGTATCGAGTGGTAGTTAGTTCTATAGCATTCTATCTAAGGTATCCAAATTATCATAAAAGAGCAAGAGATTTCGAAATGGTCCGTGTTTTACATGTGATGCAGTCTGTTTTTCCTCTTTGTTGAACTTGTGCAAATACTTTTCTTACCCGCTGTATATAGTTTCCCTATTTATATGTTGTATTAGAAACTCAAAATTACGGTATTAACGATAAACCATAATTGCATTCAAATAGCAATTTGACGGATATATTTCCTAGTGCAAGTTTACTCTCACTTTTGTGAGTTCTTCTTGTCGCTTACTTTTCTTGTATATTTTTATATTTCTTAAATTATGTTTCTATATATGACAAAATCACGATGAATGATCCTTAACCCTCGGAACGCCAGGATAATTTCATCTCACGGAACGCCTAGATTAGTCATTTTCGACCCATGTATATTTCTCGTATCAAATAAAGTACTTGTTCAAAATCAAGGTATTTTAGAGAATGGGTGCATTCATTGTATTGAATTTATTGCATTGTATTGTATTTACTGAATTGTATTGTATTTATTTATTATATTTTATTTTTTCAATTAGATCCTACAAAATAATGAAAAAATACCGAAAAATTAATATATTAACCTTGTAAACATTTTTATGGATGCACAAAAATGAAGGCAGCATGAGTCTCTAACTTATTTACACATATAAAGTACTACATATAAAATCACCAGAATCAAACTACCTTACTCTCTCACTTTCACACGTAAAGCACACCGTATCTGTTGTATTCTGATCCTTGCAAATGAAGCGATTACGTTGCTGACAGTATGCGGAGTACTTGTCTTTATCACTACACAAGCAGCATCGTCCACGTTTCTTCGCTCCTTGATTGAAAAATGATAAAGTGTAGGTCGTTTGTAAAGAGAAGTGTGATCATTAGAACCGACAACAATTTGTTAATTTAATATAAAATGACATTTAAAAATAGTTACACAAAACGCCTAGCTTGGGCCAAAATGCCTCATGCTTGATTTTCTTAAATTAATACACAATAAATTCATGGGTTTAACGTCATTTTCTACCATAAGATTTTGGGCACATACGTGAAGAATACATAGAATTTCACTCTTCCATTTAATGACTAATGGACAAAAATAATATTTTGACTGTATGGGTCATTTATGACCCGATCTTGGTGTTCCGAGCGTTAAACGACAGAAAATATGTTTTCATTTTTTTCATTCTTTCTTTTATTCTTATTTTCGTCTCCTACTAAATGGTCTTTATCGATGTTATGCACGAAACTCCAGAAAAATCACAAGCAATGCACGAATTAACTCCTTTAGCCAGGAGAGGGGTATTATACGTGATGTACTTTATATAAATACTATAGCATAAGAGTTTCAGGGAGGAATTCATCAATGAAATAGATTTGCCAAAGGGAGATAAGCTTAGTAGAAAGGGAAAACGAATGACCATGTACTGAAGAAATAGGCTAACCGACTTCACCCAGTGGGGGGCCCACTTCAACTTTGGGGTGGGCAGCACCACCAAAGATCCCCCCCCCGGGATCGGCGCCCTTGCCTAGGTGTAATCCGTTCATACACGTTTCTCAGAGAAACAAACTTACAACATATAATGGCGGAATATACAATCCGTCTTAAGAAGAAATCCTTGCGCCGCCACTGGATAATCCTGACAAGTACATATTTGAATAAAGGATGGTGAGAGTCTTTGACAGAAATATGCCGCATTTTGTCTACGGCTACTAGTTAGGGCTCCATTCAATTCCAAAAATTCAAAAATCTCCATTTTCGATTGCCTGTAACTCATAAATTATGAATTTCTGGGCACGGCTTGATACAGACTTTTTTTCCTTCTGTTGTCATGTAGAATCACCTCCAGAGGTTTGTTAATGTTATTCAATAATACCCTATATATATAATAATAATAATAATAAATCACAGCCATATTCAATCCACTAGTGGATGAGGTCTCTCCCCGAAGGGAGGAGTTGGTCTATTGCTCCCACGCTGACCAGACGGGTTGGGAGAGGAGAGCCGAAGCTCTCACTGTGATCGCCACTGTATTTTATTCACAGTAGCTCCCCAATTGTCCTCACGATGCTGGGTCAACACCGAAATTTTTGAGCCCCCACCGGGAATCGAACCCGGGACCGCTCGCACTGAAGTCGAGCACGCTACCGACTAAGTAGTCTAGGAGCCCCCTAACCCATAGAAATATTGCAAATTGCCTACCTTCTCAGGATACTTCTTCACATGGATGATTAACCTTTTGAATGTAAGCTATATACAGTACACACCTTTTGTTTTGCTATATGCTAGGGGCATAATGGACAATTATTTAATGTTTTTAAACTAACCACATATTTTTTGCTATAAAAAATGACATAATTACATCCTATATGTAATGAATAGTCCCCTGAAAGCACTATATCTTACTGCAAGTCTTAATTAAATACTTGTAATTACTGTTCCTCCAACCCTATTGCCTGTGTTCAATCAATAACACAGCACTAATAGCGGATAAGCAGTTACAATCCAGTTATTAAATTACTATACAGATGTTAGTTCATTAATGTAAGATATGTCAGTGAACAGCTTTGTAAACTAATGAGAGTAATATATTACCGTATTTATTGTTAAATACCATACCATTATGTTAAATTACACAAGGAACATTTACTGTAAATCAAATCATATAATGTAATATGTATATACGGGAAATTAAAGTTGTATTTGCTTATATTCTGTGAAAATACTGATTTTCCGTGACACGCGTGGGTATCGAACCGATGTACTCTTTACTATACGAAGCTATTCCCACCAGTCGGTCAAACATTTTTTCTAAACTGTTAAAACGCATATGTCACACAAGAAAAAGACCTCTTTTTCTCTTCATCTGTTGCCCAGCCTATTTTGTTATTTTACACACACACACTCACACACACACACACAAAGAAAAACAGATAGAAAGAAAAAGAAAAGAACACGCCAACCAGAAACAACAGTTTAATATATAATTAGTTTGCAATTCATTTCCATCTTAATGTTACCTTTTTCTTATCTCTTTTTTTTGTAGTTCTTTTTCTCCCCACCAAATGGAAGCACAGGTAGCGTATCAGAATCTAAGCGTATATTAGGCTATTTTAATAATTCATGAGGAGGACCCCCATGCCGAGCTAACAAGCCTTTTGACAGAGTATATATATATATACATATATGTATGTATGTATGTATGTTTATATCTTGTCACGCACATATATACATGGAAGAAGGATACTTTTTTAAATTTTGTTTTACGAAACAGGTATATGAATTAACATAACGAAGAGAATGAAAGATAAATTGGTTTTGTTAGTCGTGACCAACCTATCATACATTACGCCTATCTTTGCATGTCAGTTTTTTTGTCTTTTCAATACAGAGGAATCATGAATAGACAATGAGAACAGACACTTACAAAGTATATAGATTTTGTTTCAACAAGTAGTGTTTATGTCAAGACTACCACGAATGAAGCTTAGAGTGTCAGTTTTAAAAAACAAACAAACAAACGCAGCTTACATAGATCAGTGGCGTAACATTGACTAGCTACACGGCCACTACAGTCTAACAAGGTTTTCAAAGGTTTTAGCTACAGTAGAACAAGAAAAATGTACAGAGGAGCGAACCAATAAAGTGAACTAAGCTATGAAAAGAGCAGGTAAGGACCCAGATAATAAGGGTGGGGCCCCCAGCAACATTTTAGTCAAAGGAAAATCACATATGTGTTGCCTTGGATAAATGACATGTGGTAATACGTAATGAAATGTACCGTGTCGAGTTAATCGCAAAGAGACAGATCCTTGACGCGTAGCTTAGCCCTCGCCATAATATATTACGTATATACCCTAATGAAGAAAACAGCACTGGACATAGATACGTGATCAAGTAAGTTTGGGTATAGGGAGAAAAATAGTATGAGAGGAGAGGTAGATCCTTCGCACATGGTTTAACCCCTCCTTCGTGATATTTATACAACAGAAGGGAATAAAATTAGAGAGAATGGGAACATCAGAATTAGGTTTAAAGTAGCATATGGAGGCGTCATTTGTATTTTAGATTGTAGATCTGAGTTTCAAGCAGATCCTTGACGTGTAGCTTAGCCTTCGCCATAATATATTACGTATATATCCGATTGAAGAAAGGAACACTGGACATAGATAGGTAATCAAGTAAGTTCGGGTATAGGGAGAACAATAGTATGACGAGAGAAGTAGATCCTTTGTACATGGTTTAACCCTCTCCTTCGTGATATGTATACAACAGAAGCGAATAAGGTGAGAGAGAATAGGACATCAGAATTAGGTTTAAAGTAACATATGGAGGTATTCCTAGATTGTAAAGTGACACAAGATGTGAGTCCCAAACACGAACGAGGATGATATGAACACAGTACTATAGGTTAAGAATATAATCCAAAGCAGTTGTGACTTTACCATTAGCTAACTGCAAATGGAAAGTAAACATTTTAATCCTGCAAGTACAAATTCACTTGAAATATACGATTTGTGTTAATGAAACATGCTACGTTTTGAAAAATGAAGTCCAGTTGAAGGCTGATGAGAGACAGATCTTGGTCACTAGAGATAATCTTGTACTTTAGCAGATGTTTGATATTGTTGGAACACGTTGAGTAAGGATATGAAATTAAAATACTTGTGCATTGCATAAGACTAGATGTATCACTAGACTACAACAACGTTTAGTCACATATGACGCAACGAACTGAATATTACTCCTACAATAGTAACTGAAGAATATTAAAAGTAAGAACATTTTATTTATAGATATGATACAAGACTGTTCCACAGAAATCACATGCAGAAACATCTTTGCTTGTAATATAGTTAGGAATAACGTCATTTGTTCCCAAGTATTGGGATTAAGTGAATAAATATTGTATTTGTATTGTATAAATATTGTTATTGTACTTATGAAATGCAAGTAATGACGACATGAAGTGAATCGTGATACAACTTTTGCGGTATTTATTTTACGAGATACTTGTCATGAGATTGATAGGGACAAGTTGTATTCTTTATTGTGATTGGTCAATATAGTACATAAAGAAGTTGAACGAGGATTCTTGGATGTAGTTTTCCAATGGCGGTCCTGTGCGAATGCTCGACTCTTGAAGTTAAACCTGTTTGCATAATGTATAGTATTCAAAAATGGAAAGCAAATGTTCCGCTAATTTGTCTTGCTTGCTTTGACCACATTCACATTGAGTCTGGAACTCACGACTGTATTCACATGTCGGTGGAATCCTTGGAACAGGACGTAGTGGAAACCTTAGCATATGCGCCTATATGCAATGAAATCTACGAGAAATTTATAGAGACGCACTCAGACAACGAACATATACTTCAGAAATTTGTGAAATCATATAAAGAAATGATTACAAGTACAGAATACATAGACAAACTGTATGTCATTCTTTGGACAAAAGATTTCTTACACGGTTCATTTCGATGTTGTTTGTGAGGAATGGAAATAAAAAGCATCAGTTTGATTGAACAAGAAATTATTTATTGTGCATAATCAAGAATATATACAGAGTAAAACATTCCAACGGATACACGAAAATATTCTTATTACACATAGGGGATTGATTAATATTGTTTTAGTACTAAACACAACTGATACAAGAAAGTGACGTCATACAAAATATTGTAATTACATACAACTGAAACAAATGATTCAACAACTCAAACCATATAAAATAATGAAACTTTTTTTTTGTTTTTTTTTGCAAGATCATACAAAATATGTCTACTGTCTGTTGCTACATAAAAGTCAACTTGTATATTTTTTTGGTGTCGTCTAACTTTTAGGATACAGTCATTGCTTTTAGATAACATAATTGTAAATAACGTTGTTGTTTTTTTTGTGGAAAACAATGAAGGAGTACAAAATTAGTTTATTTGTTTGACACATTGCAACAAAAAATAAAAGTGAAGTCATATAAAATATTGCAGTCTGCTGATACATAAAAGTCAACTTGTATAAAATATTTTTTGTATAATGTGCTTGTCTAACTTTTAGGCTAAAAGTTTTAATGGAACTGTAGAACTTTCTTATTAATGTTTTGGTGGAAAACAATGAAGGAGAGTACAACGGAATTTTATTCGTGGTACAAGACAAAAAGTTTTACTTGTGCAAAAACAGTGAAGAGAACTATATCAAGTCATAGAAAATAATTTTTGTTGTTACAATAAATTAGTTTTGTGATGAACATTGTTAGGACTTGCAGGAATCATATCTACTAAGAAAGTATTAAGCCGTTCAAATTTGATTGATGACGTGCACAAAAAAAAGTGTTGATGAAGTTTTTGTTTTGATGATTGCAGACGTAGATGATAAAACATCAACTTAAAGAAAGAATATTTTTGCTTTACATATTTTTTGTAGACCATGTGGTCATCTAACTTACAGGATACGTGTCATTGTAACATAGTATTATACAACTTACTGTTGGAAATTTAGAACAGAGTCCAAGTTTTCCCTTTAACGAAAACCATAAGGTAACGTCCCGTAGTCTACAGTGCTAGACGGATTTAATCGACGACGCTTCGTCTGCTGCACAACAGCATGTCGTTTAGTTTGCGGTTTACATACGACACGAAAATCAGGTTTTCGTAAAATATGAGTTGGAGTAAAAATTACTTGACTGTCACATTTTTCTGTAACTAAATTATACATATGCTCAAAGTTTATTCATTTACGTGCTAGTTTAGAAAGAGTAATTCCACGAATTTTAATTACCTCATCCATTTTTCCTGTAGTTGTCTCCACCTCACGGTACGCATAATTTTTGGGACCAAGAGAAATAAAAGTTCGTATTTCCCAGCCTTGTTTGATTTCATTTTTTAACTGTCCTAAATAATCACCAATAGGAAGCAAAGGAGTTTCATCTCGAAGTCTAATATAGGTAACACTATCAGTATCACAGTAAAGCAGTCTGTCAATACCAACGGCATCTAATGTTTCGTATAATTTAAGTCTGGCCCAAGAAGAAATGAAAGCAGCAACTGCTACATTTGTGAATGTGTTTGGTGTGTTCTGGTTTTCCAAATCGCGATATGAAACAACCAACTTATCACCCACAAGGACAACATTTTGCATTTCCAAGTGAGATGAATAGGCAATCTCATTAAATTCCAACGTATTATTGACAAGTTTTGTCTTTGGCAAGTCAGTTTTTTGCCCCCACTTCCCGAATAAAGAGTTTAAAAATATTTTGGAAATGTATCGTAAACCTTCATTTCTCTGAATGTTATCATAGTCTAGTTCGATTCCCTCATATTTGCTATACTCAGAAATATACTGCTGTTTTTCTTCGTAGGTTAGACAGTCATCTGGAAATCCAGAGGCTTGCTGTTTCATTTTTAGAAACGTGTCAACATAAGATTTGAACAGTCCCTCCTTCATCTGCATTTCCCAAATTTCATAAGTATGCAGAATGACATAACCTTTTTTAATGAGGCATGGAGCTCGGATGTGCAAAATACGCCTTTGATTGCACGTTGTTCGTTAGTATGATTGCACTTGTCTTTATTTAAATTATCCATGCAGGTTCGACACA
>JAGDQP010072866.1:0-10455 GCA_022664845.1 Lepisma saccharinum | reverse complement strand
AATGTTATGAACAAGTAAAAAGGTTACTCTAAACATAAATACACTTACTTCACACGTCTTGTACACAGCATTGCTAATAATACCTTCATTTCGCACTAAAGAAAACTATTAATATTTGCATTAAGTGTTGAAAGCTTATTATAGTTTTTGCATGTGACATTTATAAGCTTGTTGCGCAGTCTAGTTTTTAAGGATTAAACTTCAATTAACGTTCACAATTGGTCATTTATTTTAGCTCCAAACTTCTTCAAATTTATTCTCCAAAAAGTGACTATAAAACACAGATTCAAAACAAATGCTCCATTTCTTGTACGTACAGTACGTCACTTAATATTGGAGCAGCGTTGTCAGATTCCAGTTTTTGATGACTAAAATTTACTCATCGGCCATTTTTAATGAACCTGGGTGTTCATAATATATCCTTTTCATCTTTCTGGCAACATTTCAGTCTCAATAAGACTAAAGAAAATTTACTCTTTCAGTTGCTTATCAGCGTTTATAGAATTACGGTATAGGTTGCATTACGCGTGACGTCATTGACTTATCCAAGTATATTAGATGATAGGCCAAAATATAAAGACAACTGAATTTGAACGTAAATATTCCAGGTTGCTATCTTGGCTTGTACATCGAGAATTAGAAGTGTGCTGTTTACACGTGATTGAAATAATAATATATTAATTTGGTTAAATATGTACTATTAATTAACACAAGAAAGAGTAAAACCTCGGTTTTAAAAGCTGTATGATCACTTTTTTAAAGGCTTTCCCCCCTTTTTTAAGTTCTTGGAATACATACAAAGATGGCAGCCTGAAGTTGGTATGTTCGGCTTCAGATTTTGGAAGTTTGATTTATCTTCTAATTCTGACATCCTTGGTTAAGTCAATGGCTACACGTTTGATGCAAGTTGACATGATGACTATTAGTTCTATAAAAGTTGGATGCTTATTTGTTTGATTGATGCCATGGAAGTTGTTCAGACCAAACAGTTTTTTTTAGTCTAAACTTTACTTCCGTTTCCACACTTAGAATATCATAAATATATATTTTAATAAAAACACATATATTTTTAGAAGATGAGTTCTTAATACGAATTATAGTTAATGGCTCTTAAGGACGCAGTAAGTCCGTCCCTTTCTAAGTTAAACACTCTAAGTATTCGGTACTTAAGTAGGCAAAAGACTAATTGAATTCTCCAAATATTAAAACGGTGTATAATATACGATATTAATAAATATGTTTTTATCGTTTACTGTCAATCTTTAATGAGGCATCAACGGTCATTTTACAACCTAAAGGACAGTATTATCTATATATTTAAAATAATTTAATGAGATCTTTATCCAGCCGCCCAACCATTTCTACTGGACCCGATTTGTATGATTTTTTTGAAACAAAATGTTCGAATTTGCTATAAAATATTTTATGAAACGTTCGCATCCCAGTCCTCTTAACCAACTTCGAATAAACGAGAATTTACATCATCTATATTTAAAAGAGCTTCAAAATTGTTTGTCCAGTCACTCTTCCATTAGTAAGTAAAAATATGTAAGCTAAGTCTAAGGAACATGCATTTGCGAAATTTTTAAAAATACATAGGTATATGTCCATAAATTGATTCTGAGATAACATATTCTATTCATTGGCCACCATGTATCATCTCAGACACTAATATAATCACTAACACTTATCAGTGTGGAAATTTGAGGTGCAGGGAAGTTTTGTTTCTACTAATGGAGCCGTTTCGTAATACCATTGGTCCACATTATCTTATACCCTCTGCTATTTTATTTTCATACATTTGCTGTATGACTTTATGTTTTTCACAGCATGAATTTCATCACGGGCTACTTGGAATTTTGTCACTACATTTCTTGGTTTATTGTGATATTCATTTAATTTATGTAACCACAAATATGTCAATATATATACCCACAAAACAAATTTTACAAAAATAACAAAACTAAAAGAACGAATCACAAACATGTTTGTATCTTCATGTAACGTTATTTATTTATTTATTGAACGCACTATTTTCTTTCTGAATATTGATAGTTCTGAATATAACTCCTAGAATATATATATATATATATAACGAAATTATATACTAAGTACGAATAAGCCAATCATAATATATGCTTCCATCTAAAGCAATAAATAATTTGCGGGCCTTGTTTTCGTACTTTCTATTTTCAATTTTTAAAAGTACTGAATAATACTAAAATTTTGTAAAGCTAATATTTATTAACATCTATAAAATCAATTGAACGAGATTCCGATTAGTTCATTTCATACATATTCTTAATTATTATTTAGACTGCTTACCAAAATTATTGTGTTCATTTTTCTGTTATTTTTAAACATATTTTAAATGGGGACATAATTACTAGTTCATCTCAAAACAGATTTGAAATTGCGTTCCTTTTTTTCCTTGGCGTTGTTAAGCTTTCTGATATTACTTCGTCCTTAAGTAATATTTTTGCACATCCCCAAATCCAGAAAGTCATGGAAACTAAATTATTTCAAAATCTGCTAATCCAATTGATAAAAGTGAATCAAGTAAATAAGATCTTTTGTTCAAACCTTTCTGAAAAACGCTAAATATTTTAACAATAGTAGAAAACATATTAGATATATTTAAAAGTTTCAGTTACGATATAAGCGTCAGTTTCTTTAGAGTCGTTGAGTTCTTTCAACAAGTTCTGGGTGATATCAACGATGAACAAGAAGAAATTCCTCAGCAAAATATAAAGAACATAGCAATCAAAATTGTAATTACTGTGTTCCATGTTTAAAGAAAATGTAAATATATGACAGAAGTGCACGTATAGTGTATGTTCGGAGACTATATCCTGTTTAGTAGACATATTTCTTTAACACACATGTTAAGTTTAATTTAACAAGGCTATTCTAGTGATTGTATTCATTAATACAATAGTACATTTCGTAGGTTTGCTTGGCAATATTGACTTTGTTCATTGACTACATACAGACATAAAACATGAAATGAAATAAAGACAATTCATTCATTTTCTTCAACGTAATGAACAACGAATCTAACACGCCGGACTGTAAGACATCTGACGGTCCTGATTATTCAAACATGTTGGATATGTTACTGTCCGATGATACTAATAAGTTACTGCTATAAGATACTGCCTTCTGAGTTCAGATTCCATTTCAGTAATTTGAATATTAAGACCATTTCAATTTTATTTTGCTTTTGGTATGTAAAGTTATCCTTTATTTCACGTTCATCAAGCTATTAACAAGTCCCCCCGCCTAGAAACCACAAAGGCAATAAGGTTTCCGGGAAGTATCTAGGAGGTGCCTGGGAATTTTCCCCCTTCAATTACCACACTGACACTTACGGAAAAGAATATTACATCACCTACATTTATTTTCAGTTATTCTTGCGTAGTTTTTTAGCACACAAAAATGAGCACTGTTATAAAATAAATTCAAAGGTTCTTTATCGACTTTCTGGAAGATCAAGAACTTGCTTCTGGGTAAATTCTTTAATTACTAAAGATGAAACTGAACTTCTACAATATCACAGTGAATGTTAGGACAGTTTAGACACGAGCGGCTTACCACCATATACTCTACAACTGAAAGAAGGTTTCATTGTGATGTTATCGAGTAATTTCAACGTAGTTCAAAGCTTACTAAAGATTAATTCTTCACAAAATGTATGGTAACTTCTTAGATCTATAAATTACAACTAGGGTTTATATTCACCAAAGAGTACTTCCTCGCTTTCATTATCGCCATCAGACACTACTTTTCTATTTTCTTTTAAAAGAGTACGACTCGCATTATGTATGATAATTAATAAGACCTCAATATCGTACATTTTTAAAAAATATGTACAAATTGCTAGAAACTCTCAGTAAAGTTCCGCAGAATCTTTGGTATTTCATATCCTTTCATTAAAATCAAGGAGAATCACAGATACTTTTCCTATGATGGATTTAGTTGTCAGTTCTACGCATGCGCAGAGTGACAAAACGGTTTCTTATCGTAGCCTGAAAGCAATTCTCATCAAGTATTTGCTTCCGCCATTTTGACAACTTCTCGTTTTTAAAAGATGAGAAATATTCTCAGTGAATGGGAATTCCAATCCCAAGTTGAAAAATAACAAAGTGATTAAAATGTGGCGTAAGCCATGGAAGCAACGCAGTTTATCTCTTCGGGGTTTAGAAAACGCACTTCTGACCTTCAACACTGTCTGCACCTGGTCCGTTTTATGCCTATAAATTTAGTACAGTCGATAAGATGATAAACTTCTAACTAATCAACCCGTGTTCAATTCGCGCTCATGCTCCTTTTTCTTTTCTTCTTGCTCCCAGTATTTCTAAAAATTAAATAGTGGCTGCTTTCAATAGCCAAGTTACTGAAAATGCCCAGAAGTCTATCTGAAAATGTTTAACAGTGTAGGTATATATTAACCTGAACCTGTTTTCAATCATGGCCAGTTCTATGTAGCACAATCGCGTGCAGGGTCTTTTGAGAATATAAAAATTGAAATTAAACCAATGGGTCGATGTACTGTTAATATTGTTTGGAAAGACGTTTCGTAAGTTTAAATATTGTTCCATTAATATTGTCTGTTTTATAATATTTCATAATTTTCCTTGTATCTTTGTCCTTTATTTTACCACATTCTTCTTTTCTAATACTTCATTACTTCTCATTTTTATCTATCAATTTCTCTTATTCTACAGGCGATGGCGCCCATCACTAATTTTATTATTTTTCTTAATATTTCAAAATCTAAGAATACTATTAAAAAATTAGAACATAGCTTCCTGACAATTACAAATTAGTAATACGGCCAGTGACTCGATATATTGTCCGTTGGCGAGTACTCAGTCTTCAATTTAAATATGACGCCATAATCTTTAATTCAACTATTGCCAACATCTCGTAGTCCATATCATAATATTAGGTAGTGTGTTATGAGTACTAGGAAAGTATGATTCGAAAATTTCTGATACTGTTGTTAGATTTTGAAATATTTTGAAAAATATTAACAGGTGAGGGTGGACCTAAGCAAGTCCATTAGTACTTTATATAAAGCGAGAAATGAGTTGCAACTTACAATTGCAAACACCACCGAACAGCGTTATGAGACTGCGATAATCTGCATTTGTTTAACTTTAAATCTTCGAAACATTGAACCAGGGGGAGCCACTCTGACGATTTGAAGGACCTCAGTGCTCATTGAGTGAGCGGCGAAGTGACGTCGTCTCGAAGACTCTCAAAACATCGAAGGTTTTATTCACGGTATAATGAACTAAGTTGCAACCATTTCTTTTTCTCCCACGTACTATTCGCAGAAGGAAAGTGTGATGGAAAAAGTTTATTATATTAAGTTATATATTCTTGCTATTATAAGTGATAAACTGTTCTATTATAGTATATGTTTTATTTCGTAATAGCGATCTGCATAATTAATTACGTTTATTGTTTTCATTTTCTCGGGTCACACCACTTGAAAAAGCCTGCTCTACGTAGTAGGTCCTAGTTCTACCAATCTTTTGACTTATTCTTCAATGTTCATACTCACAAGGAAAATTATCCATTAATTTTACTATCAAAACTGTTCAAGAATACAGCCCGACATGGTGTTGGAGGAGACATTATTATCCTAGCGAAAACAGAGGAATAAAATGTTAAATCATCATAGTTGCAAAATATTTCAAATAGTTTTATGAACAGTTTACTAAATCAATTATAACAATTCCACAGGAAATCGGACCCGGATCCGAGAGCGAGATCATTAATCATTAGGATAAGCAGGAATTCTACAAAGTAGCTTTCAATCTATATTAATGCAGTATTTATGATACCCATCCTAACGCATTCATCTCCTCAAAACTTCATTCAGATTTTACTGTAATACCCAACTCTCATGACCCAGTAGTTACGGACGTAGACTTGAAAATGGTATTAAAGAGACAAGTCGGTTCGATTCCTGCTGCCGGCTCTTTTGACTGAGATTTTTGGGGATTTACCATACAAGTGCCGTGATTGTACCTATCCCTGAAGAATGCTTGCCAGAGCTGAAACAGATCACCAGGCCTATGCTTGGGACCTGGTCTAATCCGATGATCCGATTTTGACCCGGAGAGTGAGGCAGAGATTTAATTGTTATGTCTGAACATTCTTGCTTTTAGGGGCGACAGGAAGCGGGGGGTGTTTCTTCCCAGATCACGAAAATTACGAAGCCGAAAAGTACCTAACAATATTAATAAAATATGGAAATAGTCTCATATCCCCGGAGGGAACAAAAATGCTGCCGAAGGTAGGGAAATATCCCCCTTCTAAAGGCTATTCTTTAAAATAAATATGTTTGAAGTATTGAATAGCAAAAATGCATAACAATCTTTTAAAACTCTCCAAAATGAAGTTCCCATACGTAAGCTCACTTCTCGAAGTATCACACAAATTACAATATAGATTAATTCATCATACCACAGGAACAAGACCGTCACTGGGTCAATTGGGTCGCCGAGTTGTCAGTCTGCTAATTTCGGGTCAAGATCTGGCCCCGAGTCATTCGGGTCAGCTTTGAGACCGGATCATCCATGTTCGAGTCACCGAGTCATCAAATGTGACCCGGTTTCAGCTCTGGCGCTTGAAGAGACACAACATTTCTCAGACACGTGACAGGCTTAAGGCGCATCAGGCTGTGTAATCCATAGATAAGGTATTTTCCTGAATGATGTAAGCACATTTTTAGTCATTTTAGTACCCCTTTCCTCTTGAAAGCAAAAATAACCACGTGCTCTACCTAATCCCTTTTGTGCTCACGTGTATAAATTAGCGAATAGATATTAAATAATTAGCAAATATCAACCGAGTAGCCATGATAAGTGACAGAGTGTTGGCTTAGAATTCGGGAGGTCGTGGGTTCTGCTGCCGACCATCCTGACTCAGGTTTTTCCAGTTTTTTCCTCATTAAAACCAGACAAATGCTGGTATGGTACCAGCTGCCGACCATCCTGACTGAGGTGTTCCCACTTTTCGTCAGGCAAATGCTGGTATAGTACCTTCAACTTAGGCCCTGGCCGACACCTTCCCGAATCCTTTCCACTCCTTTATCCCGCCCCTGAGCCTTAGATGCCTAAATACCATAAAAAGAAATATCACTGAACGACATATTTTCTATCTTACGTAAGCATTGATTTGACAGCGTCCCATTGTGAGGAAATATAAACAAAACTTCAACTTCCTCCACGTTGACGAAACACTTGAACGATCCCAGACCTATTTAAACATACATTTTTTTTTTACTTTTCTGTTCTATCCTTTCGTCTTTCTGCCAAGTGGATATGTACTGTGAGGGAATGGCACCTGTTCGTAACCTCTTCTGTAAAAAAAAAAATAAAAACAAAAAAAAAATTAAGTCTCCTTCATAATCATCTGGAAGGAAATGAGAGCAAACTCTCGCATCCACACACATCTTCACATACGCTATACACACACAAATGAATACCTATAAATATACTATGTTACATATCACTTGTCAAGTAATAGGTAGCATCATGCGAGGAGCTTGTGTCACCGTGTCCCAGCTTTTGCCGGGTGTCGATGAGATAGGATATGATGGAAAACGTATTAAAAAGATGGTAAAGGAAATAAAACGTCCTAACTTCAAGTCTGTCATAGATCCCGTGGATTATACACGTCTTAGGGAACACTTCACAATTTATCCTGACCCTGATTATTTTGAAAATTTGGCTCATTATGAATGCGCTGCACGAGATTTTCTGACTAAAGCGAAAATCATTCCAGAGGATGTTGAAACTGCTGTAATTCCTAATCCTTCACTACTGCCTCCTACCTCATCAAATCCCGAGATAGGTTCGCCTGAAGAATCACCCATGGATGTTGAAGGCTTTCAGCGGCCAAAGAAAATTAGTAAATCTTCGGCAATTGATTACCAGCTTACACCAATTTCCATGGCCAATTCCTATGAATCTCTAAATCCTGAAATGTCGAAAGGTGCGCAATCCACTACTGATCCTGTCAGTCCAAAGACATTCAAAGTCTGAAAACATCCTAAGACGCCAGCCATCTTTATTTATGGTATTACAAATCGCTATTCATTTTGTAAAAGCTTGGCAGCCACATGTACTGATCGTCCGGTTATACATCACACCCCAGATTATATCAAATTTCAAACTAAGTCTAAATCGGATTTCGATAAGATTCAAACATATTTTTTACAACAGAAACTTCAATTTGTAACAGAAAACAAGAAAAATGATCGTCCGCTCAATGTGGTCATCCGTAAACTGTCTCTCGATACACCTGTTGAAGAAATTACTGCTGATCTCTCAACTCAAGGCTTTTGAGTCATCTCTGTTATTCAACATCATGGCAAAGACAAGACAACTCAACGCAAAATACTATATCCGCTCTTCTTAGTTACACTCAATAAAGATAATCTTACTTCAGATATTCTTCAAATGAAATACTTATTGCACCATGCTATTCATGTCGAAAATTACAGAGGACCTGCTGCTATTCAGTGTCATAAATGTCAGCGTATTGGGCACGTTCAATCGTCGTGCTTTAACCTTCCAAGATGCCTCAAATGTTTCAAATAATCTGACTTCTGTATGCTCAAAGAAAACCAGAGATGAAGAGGCTAAATGTGTTCACTGCGGTGGTGTCCATCCAGCGAACTATCGTGGATGCCCCACGTTGATACGGCAGCGCCAAGCTGAACCTAAAAAGAAGACATAAAAGATTCTGCCAGAAATTCTTCTCAGGGAGTTACTCATTCTTATGCTAAGACTGCTTCATCCTCTTCAAATTTGAATATTTGTGAATCTCTCAAATATTTATTTCAATTTTTTAAAGATCTTTCTTGAAGTGATCTTTTTGACACGCTCAATCATGAGCTAACTCGATTCAGTTCAGCTGATAACCTCTTAGATAAAATTCCAATTGCTATTGAAATTCTCCAGATAATAGTCTTTGCATTGAAAAGATAAACCGGAAATTCTCATCATTACAGTCCATGATCTAATTATCAAATTCCATCACCTGTGATTCAAGTTCACCAGTAATACCTCAAACATTTCCTTCCTACTCGTCGTCATAGCAACTGTTTCATATTAAACATTCAGCTTTTACACTTCGTATACTCCCCAGGACTGCGACAGTGGCATCCTGTGCACTTCATGTACCCTCTTCATTCCGTCATTACACTTCATATTGAAGTCATGGGCTAACGCTCGACACTTCATTCCTCATACAACCCGCCCAATTATCCGACTGAATGACTGACTCAATCACTCACTCACTTGTAAAAATTGAAGAAAGAAAATAATGAGGTTTGACACCGCTACACAACAAGCGCCTATTCTTTCAAAGAAACCCGCGCGTCTTCGGTGTGACGACAGGGAATCGTCGTCTGCTGCGCGAGAAACGTGAGTGGCCTACCTGTTTAAAAAATCTATATACATTAACATTAAATAAGTTTCAATTAGTTACAATTATACATGCACTCGTAATTTGTAAAGCTGCAGTACGTGGTAAAATACTACATCATTGAGTTGAAAGACAACAAATGGGAGTACCATAAATATAAAGAATGGTGTAAAATGAACAATGAAGATCAAAACATTAGGTTATGTGTGTGTTTTAGAACCAACGAGTATATCGAACTAATACTTATCTGACCATTTGGCGTTTTATGTTCTTTTACAATAATCATTTTATATCATGTCTCAGTTTCGTTATGTCGCGATTTACATCCATAAAACAATATACAGTGTTCATCAACATATTCATGGCATTCTTCGAGTAGTAAAATGAAACACAAGGAGGTATTTTTGAGCATTCTCCACGCTACAACATTAGGAAAACCAAAATAGATTTTAATTACTAAACAAAAAAAACTTTATTTTGTATGGGCCAGTCTAGTAACTTTGGACTTCGGCCCGTCACGATTCGCCTTTATCTGTTAAAATCCACACCTATGCCCCTGTTGGGACTCGAACCCGGGACCTTCGAGCCTATTGTCTACCGCCGCAGACCGCTCGTCCACCCGGCCGACTCATTACTAAACAGAGAAGTTAATAGACAAAAATAGTTCAAAAACCAGGGTGCAAATTAAACTTTTTTAGCCAAGGAGAATAAAAGATAACGCATGGATTTCAACAGGCAACCTACACATACAGACAAACACATATGTGTATATATATATGTAGATAGATAGATACATTAACTTTATTTTTTATATGGGCCAGTCTAGTAACTTTGGACTTCGGAACGTCACGATGCGCCTTTAGCTGTTAAGTGTTAAAATCCACACCCATGCCCCTGTCGGGACTCGAACCCGGGACGTCGAGCCGATGGCCTACCGCCGCAGACAGCTCGGCCACCCGATAGATAATAGATAGATAGATAGATAGATAGATAGATAGATAGATA
>JAGDQP010072865.1:0-10455 GCA_022664845.1 Lepisma saccharinum | reverse complement strand
ATTCGTTTCGCCACAGGGGGTCTCCTTAATGAGGTCCGTGCTGAATTCATTTGTATAAAAACGCGCACGTTTACTCCCCAATCACTACTGAGTCGGATTAACCTCACCTTCCTGACTTGGTCTTGAAGTAAGAATCCTTTCGTAGCTACACACACTTATTCCCACACCAACCTATATTTCAGAGATATAAGTTGCTACATCAAAGAGGTGAACCACGTATAATCACTACAGCCTATGTTCCGGGAACTATTTTAATCATCCTGTTTAATTATTGTATTTATCACGTTTCATGGAATTTTATAATAAATTGGTGTCAGTCAAAAAAACAAACAATTCTATTATTTAACCACGAAACGTACGGTCCTACGTCGAAAGGTTCTATCTCATAATTTACTACAATACAACCAATAAAATCATTACGATATTATATGGACTCGCATTGCTTTGCTGAGGGCGCTGTCCCCAGCCCTCCGTGGGAGCTGTGCTCCCAACTTGGTTCTTTGGGGGTGACTGCATCTCCCTTTATCGTAACCAGACTCTCTCTGGCGGACTGCGCCTCCATGGTACAAATATACACCCAAAGGGGGGGCTGCGCTCCCATAGGGGAGGTTTGCCCCATTTTTATAACCTACTCTTGGTCATACATCATCATACCCAATTTCGTTTCTCTAGCTTCAGTGGTTTGTAAAATGTGTTTTGGGGCGACCATTTTGGATTAAAGATGGCGCCTTTTTACATGTTTTTTTTTATATTGTCGTGACCTACTCGTGATTGTACACCTTCATATAAAATTTCATTTCTCTAGCTCGAACGGTGTGGAAAATTGGTTTTTGGACGACCATTTTGAATCCAAGATGGAGACCTTTTAAAAAATGTTTTAATATTTTCGTAAACTACTCTTGATAATACGCCTGTATGCCAAATTTCGTATCTCTAGCTCAAAAGGTGTAGAAAATGGATTTTTCGGTCCCCCGTTTTGGATCCAAGATGGCGTCATGGATATATTGTGTAATATTTTCGAAACCTACTAATGAAAATGTACCTTTATACCAAATTTCATTTCAGTAGCCCCAGCGGTTTTATTCTATGCAACAATGAGTTTGGCGGCCATTTTGGATGCAAGATGGCGACTTTTTTAACATTTTGTAATATTTTTCTTACCTTCATACCAAATTTCGTATCTCTAGCTGAAACGGTGTAGAAATTGATTTTTCGGTCCGCCATTTTGGATGCCAGATGTAGTGATAATGTACCTTCATACCAAATTTCACTTCACTAACCTCAACGGTTTACGCTGTGTATTCTATACAACAATGGGTTTGGCGGCCATTTTAGATCCAAGACGGCGAGTTTTTCAAAATGTCGGTTTTTTCCTTTACCTACTCATGGTCATACACCTTCATACCAAATTGGGTGTTTCTAGCTCCAGTAGTTTGGCTTGGGAATTTTGATGATCAGTGAGTGAGTGAATCAGTCAGTGACCATGGGACTATGTATATATTATATGGACTCGGTTTGCTTCGCTGGGGCCCTGCTCCCAGATCTCTGTGGGGGATGCGCCTCCAACTTGGGGGTGTTGAAGGACTTCTCCCCCCTTTATCGTAACCAGACTCTCTGGCATACTGCGCCTCCATGGTACAAATATACCACCCACTAGGGGGTTGCGACCCCATAGGGTAGGTTTGATCATTTTTTTGGAACCTACTCTTGGTCATACACCATCATACCAAATTCGTTTCTCTACCTTCAGTGGTTTCAAAATTTTGGGGGGGCGGTCATTTTGGATTAAAGATGGTGACTTTTTAATGTTTTCTTATATTGTCGTGACCTACTCGTGATGGTACGCCTTCATATAAAATTTGAATATTTTACAAAATGTTTTAATAGTTTCCTTAACTAGTTGTGATAATACACCTTTATGCCAAATTTCGTATTTCTAGCTCAAACGGTGTGGAAAATCAATTTTTGTGTCCACCATTTTGGATCCAAGATGACATCTTTAGAAACATTTTGTAATATTTTCGTAATGTAATAGTGATGTTGTACCATCATACCAAATTTCATTGTAGTAGCCCCAGCCGTTTAGGCTGTGTATTCTATACAACAATGATGTTTGGCGGCCATTTTGGATTCAAGATGGCGACTTTTTTCAAAATGTCGCATTTCTTTTTCCTTTACCTACTCATGGTCCTACACTTTCATACCAAATTTGGTGTTTCTAGCGCCAGGTCTGTGAATATTTATGATCAGTCAGTGTCAGTGACAATGGGGTTATATATTATATGCATTTTTTAAAAAAATTATCTTCATTTGAGCTCAGATATTCAAAGTTTAAATTTTTACGTAATTCATTTATCATTCTGTGTACTTATTTATCATTGTAGGTGCAAAGTGAGGTAATGAAAAGGGCAATTCACATAAGAATCCAATATGTTATCTTTATCAACCATATTTTAAAAATTATTTACTTAGATAAAAGCTACTTCTACCGAAGCTAAGAACTGTGAGAAAATTACTCGTACACAAACAAAAACGTATCACTATCTTTCCTCACGTCTTTCAAAGAAGTAATTGGTTTTCATAATCAATGAATGTGTGTGTTTGTTGAGTGATTGTTTTCTTTATAAACAAAAAGTGTTCTTCTTTTAAGAAGAAACAAGATAATGTACCTTAGTGTCTATAACAAATTTCTATGTGAATTATAAAAGTTCTTTATTCTCATCAGAATCAATCTAAACGTTATCTACACTAACGGAAACGTTACGTAACATTATCTTCACTTGCAAATATTATGAAACCAGGAAAGTAAAACAAACATATCATTCATTTTCTTTTGTAAGAAATGTTCCTACATGACGGGGAAATGCAGTTTTGAAGAGAATTATACTGCAGTGGTCTCCAAACTTGGTTGCGCTCACCAAACAGTGTGCGTAAAATGTGAAATGGTACGCGTATTGGCCAAAATGTAGGCCATTGGGGAAAACAATGTTAACCCTCATTTAAAAAAAAAATGAGTTGAGTACAGAAATACAATGGTAATACTCATGTGAGCTGAGTTGTGGAAAGAGTTCAAGTTATAAACAATAGATGGCAGCATATTGGCAATTTGTTTTATAGAAAGCCGCATATGCCGGCAAGACAGAATGCATTTTCCTAACGTAATATCTCAATTCATGCTCACTGTTGGTTATCATTGTTTTCCCCCATTTCCTTCAAATGTTCTCTTGTTTACTTTTAATCGGTGTTCTAAAAGTAGCACCCACGGACGTTACCACGTTATTCCTCGGAACAACGCAGTATCCATCCTAACTTATGGTCTATAGATTACACCACCACATCACAGAGCACAGCCTACTACCGATACATCAAGCTGGCTCCCGACCAAATTTCAGCATAAACGACCAACTACTAAGGCCTAATAGTCCAAAATTACAACTCACTAAATCCATCATGCCTAGTATGATTTGACCTGGAAAAGGCATTCGACAAGGTGTGGCTCCAAGGACTGATCTATAAACTTATTAAACTTAAACTTCCTGGGGCATATATTAGATTCACGTACCAGTTCCTCTCAAACCGTGTATCATATGTTAATATAAACAACACCAGTTCCCATTCGTACTTCATCTTCAGTGGTGTCCCGCAGGGTTCAGCACTATCACTCTACTATACCTACTATATGTTGCAGACTTCCCAAGCCTACCGAACAATGCTCATCTGTTTCAATACGCAGATGATACTGCTTTCCTAGCAACTACAAAAACTGTGCAAAGTATAAACAACATCCTAAACGCCGCTATCCATAGCTTCGTTACTTGGTGCAACAAATGGCGACTCAAAATAAATTCAAACAAAACCCAAGCACTAGTCTTCATACCACATAACAGAAGATCCAAAGTTCATAGAAATCGAAACAAACAAGCCATTACAGTCGAAAATACAACAATAAAACCAGCAAAACAAGTCACATATCGTGGCGTAATTTTTGACCACAAACTAACATGAAAACCATACCTAAACAAAGTCACAGAAAAAGCATATACCAGGCTGAAGTTACTCAGAAGACAACACATGGGGACTGCGTCCAGATACAATACTCACCACTTACAGTCTTCTTACGACCAGTCTTAACGTACGGTTTTACAGCATGGATCCCAGCAGCAGCCTCTTACTATGAAAAATTGAAAGTCCTGGAGCGACACGCTTTCCGAATTGCCTTCCGTGTCAAACTCCCTAGCCCAACGAGAGAGCTCTATGACCAAGTACCGTTCGAAAGCATTCTAAGCCACATAGAAAAATCAAGATTAAAATACATAAGTACAAGATACCAAAACGACCATCCACTACTCGTGGATACCATAGAGACTGATCTGAGCTTCAACCCACGAGAGATATTAATCCAAACACCACTTTCACTACTGAGTACCATATACCAATACTCCATAACTGACCAACACGAGGACGTCGAAATGGCGAACGCACTATCAACACCTGACTGCCCACAGTTTATAGCTCCCTCGAAGAGCCAATAAACAAACAAACAAAAAACATTTTGCCTATAGGCAACAAACAATACCTAAAAAAAAGAAGAAGAAATGATGATGTAAGATATAATAGAAAGCACATAGACCAGCGAATAAACATTATAAAATACAATGTTCAAATTGAAAACTCATCCCGAAATGAGGGCGTAACCCTCAGAAGGGGCTAATCCGCGGTTAGCAGCGGCAAAAAAAAAAAAAAACTAACTTATGGTATGCTACATTTATTTTCTGACGAATATGTTCATTAAATCTACGCTCTAAGCCATAGTTTACTTCAAGATCTGTACATGAGTGAGTTTTACTCAAATGTTCCCCATTCAACTTGTATTGATAAATAACAGGATTCTTCGATCTAATGATAGATATTACATGGCATTTATTTATATTGAAATCAAGATTACTGTTAATTCTCCACTGAGTGATCCTATCAAGGTCCTCCTGTAATCTTAAGCAGTCATCAGAAGATTTTATCGTGCAGAAAATTTGAAGTCATCCACAAAGAGAAAACAGGGAGAAAGTTGGACGTTTGTTTGCAAGTCATTGATACATAGTAAAATCAAAAGAGGATTGGGACGGGTAAATTCTTTAAGCTAAATTTCTATTAGCAATGGCGGATGTAATTTATCTTCTGGGACGGGTAGATCATTTTCCATAACGAAGCCTACTCTTTTAAACAATTTAATTCACTGATCATAAAATTCTTACGTTGGGAAACCCATCTATGTGACACTCCCTCAAACATAAACATTGTTGAATTGGATGTATTGGGTACTCCTTTGATTGTAATTTGCTAAGGCGACACCACTTACGTCATTTGTGTCGATGCCACCGTAACTTTGAACGTTTGTAGCTCTGAAAGTAGACATGCTTCGAAATTTCTTCAAAGAAACTATTTTCTTGTTTTTTGATGTAAATAACCACCTCCCAAAGTTTGGTCATTATTTCCAGAACACTCTGTATAATTAAATTTACATTTAGGCTCTACAGTGTTATAAATTTATCACTAAACATTGTAATTGGGGAAAATCCATGTAGGATCAATATTAAATAAATACCCTCTTGTCTAGGGTGACCAGAAATTTGTTGACAAAAAAAAGAGTATAACTAATACGCTATACAGGCGCGCATGCATGCATCTAATGGTTGAATTCTGGTAATTGCTACCCTATAAAGCAGGCAGAAAACCCAGCCCTCGTAGTCCAGGAGCCAACATTGCGGAATTCGGGTCTACAATGAGTACGTACGCGGGTCCAAACCCTGCTGCGGCCGACCATCCTGTGTGAGTTTTTCCAGGGTATCCCTAAGTTTCACCAGGCGAATGTCGGGATGGTACCTTAAATAAGGGCTTGATTAATATCTTCCCCAGCCTCTACCTACCTCATTCCGGCCTAAAGTCAAAGATGTTAAATTGCCAATAGGCCTTAAATTATTCAAAAGCAGACAGAAAATTAAAAGTAGTATCTATCTGTTGAACTTTCTCAGAAGTTCGAAATGTAGAATAGAAAATTCAGCTCTTGTTATATCCTCTTTTTAAAATTTTTCATAAATATTTCAATACCAAGCTGGTTCAACTTCCCTTATTGATTCCATAATTGTAAGCTACTGTTTTAAGATCTTTACATTCTTTCTAGCCTACGTCATAATCTAATCATCTTCCATCATAGGCAGAGTTCACCTAACATTCTTTGAAAAGTTAGCAGATTCTACAAAAATTACTAGAACAAAAAAAAATTGATAAATCGCCACAGCGGCTCAAGTGATCTGGCAATATTGACACTTTTGCGTTGCAGTCAAAAATGCATTTGAAAGTCCAGTACCTGTACTTTTTCTGTCATTAAAAAAAAAAACACTGGTGTAACAGGCCTATAGGCCCTGAGCCTGCCACAACGCCATCTGTCCGTGTTTGGTGGAACTACGTCCACCTGAGTAACGGCTGTGTGGTCAGCCATGCGCGTACCTAACCACGAACAGGCGTATCAGGGGCTTACCAGACCGTTTTCCGTCATTAGAATATATGATCTTTTACTGTTAGCTATACATTTTTTTAATATACGTATTTTTATTTTTTCGAATTTAGAAAGCAGAACATTCAATTACAAAATAATTTATGAGTTATAAAGATAAGGAAAAAAGTATAGTTCAAGATATTTTCGAATAGAATATCTGAACCTCTAAAAGAGTATAATATTCTTAAAAAGAGTACGTCTGGTCACCCTCCCTACCCTTGTTCGGTTTTCAAAATTGTCATATCGCCTTTAGTCCTTCCACAATTTCCAAGAATCGAAAAATGTGCGATGAACGCGGAGAAAATCTATTAAATTAAATCCTTTTTTTTTTATCATTAAAAAATAAAAACACGCTTTAGCAGACAGATGCCCTCATACTATCATCATGTCATAAAACGATGATTCTTTATTGTCGGCTGTGACCGTATTCAGTCAACACATCATGATATATCAATCAGAACACGGCAGGTGTTTCAGACACATATCATAAACGTTGGATTCCCAAACTCTATAACCCATAAATTGGTGCAACTGCCATGATTTTTTTTTACAACTGTTTATTGGAATAAGTTTTACATTTTTCTCATTCGTTTTTTTATGAAGAAAGCTAAATTATCTCATTATTTTCCCATTTGTTTTTGTTAACCTGCCCTTTTTTCCCTTCTCATTTAATATAAAAGCTGCAAAATTAAAACAAATATAATTTTACTGACATTAAAACGAGTCAGATATATTTATATCTATCAGCAAATTATGAAATTAATTTCAAATAACATCTTGTTAATTTATTTAAGTAAAAAGAAATTAAATAATTATTTCAACATTATATATATCTTTAAACTAAT
This sequence comes from Lepisma saccharinum, assembly GCA_022664845.1. Taxonomy (NCBI): domain Eukaryota; kingdom Metazoa; phylum Arthropoda; class Insecta; order Zygentoma; family Lepismatidae; genus Lepisma; species Lepisma saccharinum. The sequence continues at coordinate 3,060 of JAGDQP010072865.1, read as the reverse complement.
CTAATTTGTATGAACGTGTATATACATACGTATTACTGTAACTGCTTATCGACCATTAAAAAAAATAAACCCATGCAAAATTTAAAATTATTTGTTTCTCGGCATTTTTGTTTCACTTTGAATTTTTTTAATAGAATGTGAGACTAGTTTGCTAATGGGTTAAATGTGTTGTACAGCTATGGACATAAAGATTGTCGCATGTCTATAGCTGAGATTTCTTCTCTCAAAAATAAATATATTGAAGCGTCGTATAAATTCACTGACTTGCAGTGATAAGCAGAATTGCGTAACGTATTTGTGTGAAAAATATTGTCCTGATATATAGCCAAACAAGGGTAATATACAATAAAATTAAATTTTGCGTCGAAGAAATTCTAAGTTCAAAAATCCCAGCAAGTTGTTAAGTTCCCTTATTTTCCCCCCGCAAGGGAATTATTTTGTAACCCAAGGGGAATTTTTAATTCTAGGCTTTGCTAACAAATTAAATACTTGATAAATTTAATGAGGACATAATTATTTACGACGTAGGTGAGGTTCAATTGTATTAAAAATAAATTACCATATTTCTTTAAATAATGTAACTCAATTTCCGTTCCGTAAATAAATGTCAAATGAGATACTTTTTCAAGAAGTTAGAAAACATCTAATTTACTAATGATAATCACTGCCCTCTATTAGTAATTGAATGAACTACATGAACTACATGATTTGTCTAATTATTTCTACCGATATTTCAAATTGAAGTGTGTAATCAGGGAATATATTAACAAACTGTTTTAATTTTAAATAACTTATAATAAAAAAAACAGTATATATTTTATCTTGTCAGATTTGCGAAAACCGTTTTTTAAAACATTGGGTTAAAAGAGAGAGTCTTCTTGAAACGTAATAAAATAAAACTCATTTCATATACATTTCTAGAATGCAGGGTGATGGCAATCTAGCCTATTAGTTTAGGGCAACGGTTCACAAACATTTGACATGTTGAGAAATGTGTCCATGTAGATGCATTTTCGAACGACTTAAGCCAGGGATTATTTAGGGGTGGAGGGTGGTTCCGGACTCCCTCCCACGAAATTCGGATATTTTTAGTAATATTAATATAATTTTGGGCAAAATTATATGCATTTTATGTAAATTTCACACACATACAGACCTCGGGTCCTTATTGTGAAGGCGTTGGTTCTGCGTGAAACCATCTTCTAGATATGTGCCTGTCATAAGCAAGCGATTTTCAATGGCAGGTTCGCGAAAATATTTTACCAGATCCAGGCAAAGAGCTGTTATTTATCTATTTTGCTGAATCTGGAAACATACTTTTCATTTCCTTTCAGCAACAAATACGTAGTTTAAAAAGATATAATGCCAACGCTCGAACTCCAAATAAACTGTAAACCTACTATCAGTTCCCAACTATTGCAGAGCTCCATAGATCAGTGGCGGCGTAAGTTAATCTGAGGCCGAGAGCAAGTCAACTTGATTGATGCCCATTCACGATAATATCGTGAACTCTCTCTGCTACTGTTGGCCGAAAATCTAATTTTCCGTTATTTGGAGCCCCTCGGGAAAGCTCAGTTGCCAAGGCAGATATTTTTTCGCTCACTCGCCGTAACCTATACGTAAAAATGGCTTCTTAGATTCTGAAGAGTCATGCTTGTCAAGCGAATAAAGAGTTCTGAGACGGCATTGCTGTTACGTCACCGACCACCATTGATGTGCTTCATTGATTAAGCGATTCACTTGCGTCGGTGACCGGCAGTTGCGACTATACAGAGTATCGTGTTTGCGATCCCTGGAATGTGAATCGTGCACTTCACTATCAATCTAGCTATTATAGAGTCAGTGATATCTTAACCAGTTAAGTTCATTAACGATATTACATCTTAACTGTGTATTCAGCAAAATCGCTCTGTCTCTTGGTAGTCTGAGGTCCCGCAAAGCTAACCTAAGGTAACAGTTTCCATTCTGACAAACAGCTTTCAAAAATTCCCTGACAAGAAGCAATAGTATCTCATGTAGAAGGAACAATTAACGCAGAAAACACCAAATAAGGAGAACAATCACGGACAGAAGGAAAAACGGGAAAATATTACCTGATTTTAAATAACCCGCTTTCTCTCTCTGCCTCCTGCTCGGCTTGAATTCGTATCAGTGCATGGATTTATATTACTTTCTGTGTGAAGTTGGTTTACTACATCAGTATGTATGTGAAAGTGAAAAGGATTTCTAATATTTCCCAAATTAAATTAGGAGTCGCCGTAGCTCAGCGGGTCTGACTGCGAATCGCGGGGCCTGCGTTTAAATCTCGGCCAGGACGCTAAAGGCTTTTCTCGCACGTTTCCACCTCTGAAAGTGACTGCCAAAGTGTTTTTGTTATTTCTGGGCACCTTGGGTGGTAATGTCCCTTGTGCGTGAATAGTAATGCTCACTGCCTTGTAATCAAGTGGCCCGGGTTCGATTCCGGGTAGGGGCATAAATTTTCGGAGCCACGTTGCGTCATCTTTCCTTTCGCCGTCTTTCGTACTTCATCCTTTTCTATGGAAGTCAATGGCAAACCAATATTGGTTCACAATACCGATTGTCACTGTCACATGTTAATGGGACTTAGTCTAGTGAGTGATTATTCAACAAATCAAATCAATTAGACTAACCACCCAGCCTTACTTCATGCCGTGGATCGAGAATATCCGGAGCCCTACCTTCACATGCCCCATGTGCCTTTAACCACGCGTACGCATCGGACAGGGGCCTTTGCCTATAGCCAAAATGTCTCTTAAATTCTAGTGGCTAGCTCCTAAAATGAAACTAATAACCTAACCTAATTTGACCTAACCAGAAATATGCAACAAGTTTCTTCCATATATTTAAAAATAACAAAATATCAATCTAGTTATTAGTGATACTAGGTTCAACATTGGCATTTCCCTTTGCATCAGTATTCCGGGTCGCAAAACGCACGCTCACCTGTATTTTCGCCGAAAATGCACGGTCGCAAAACGCACGCCACTTTTCCAAGTCGGGTGGCCCTGATTTGATGCTCGACAACTGCACATACATTTC
>JAGDQP010072863.1:0-10455 GCA_022664845.1 Lepisma saccharinum | reverse complement strand
AACAACAACGAACTACTATTTCATTATTCTAAATGGCTCAAAAGAATCTTACAGGGAAGAAAGTACAAATTAGGGTAGGTTTTGGGGAATCGCTGTTCTCACAATTAAAATGTCGCTTAAATCTTTGTCACTGAAACGACTAATCTTGTGTATTGTTAAAAAGCTGGACTTATAAATAATCGTACGTGAAACTTCCATTTTACTTCTCTAAAAACTCTTTTCTTTAGGCAAGCGAACACATATACTAAAAAATAATGTAAAAAACGGTAGTCACATCCGGAAAGTATGTATTGCTAATAGCGTAATTTAGTCTTCATTTTCGCTACTAGAATCCGTAATATGACTTTTGGATTGGTAACGGGACGGCCTCTGAGCATCAGGTATGTCAGAGCGAGGTCTAATAAAACTAACTTATTTCTGAGAATTCCAATCCTTGAACTGTTTTCTTTATTTAATCCGTACATTCTTTTTATTGCCACCGTTCGCACTGGTCTGAACTTGGTAACTTCTGTCATCTTTAGTTTCCGATGAGCTCACATTATGTCCGTTTCCCATGGGTTGTGAGTTCACATCCTGAATTATCGGTGTTGTTACTAGATGTTAATGTATGCAATAGCATTTTGGGTTCCTATTTCCATCGTAAAGTCATTGCCATACGTTTCATATACGTAAGTTAGTACTTGTCTTGCCTTTGCTTTTAATTTCTATACAGATCTTAAAAAATAAAGTCCCGTACATATGCCAAAATGCATTTTTCCTTGCTTTTTGGAGGAAAGACCTTATTGCTTACATAAGGTGGAAGGGGTTTGCGAATGTCGAAATTTATTAACGTAGAGTAATTTGGGATTATGTTTTGTTCATTTGCAATTTTGAAAATTAGGATAGGAACGAACTAAAAAAAATAAAACACATTGTCTTTACTCCGAATTCGGGCATGCAGGTTTTTAGAAATTTTTAACCGTACTGTTGGGGAACTGAATACCGTGCAGAAGGTCAAACTAAAGGGTAAAGTGAATCTAAAAATATTTGAATGGTACTGGCGAAAATCTTGAAACTCTGAACTTTACTTTGGAAAATAGAAATGCATCGAAACACAGTTAAAAAAAACTCGAAAACATCTCAACAAAAAATATGTGAATGAAAAGGGAATTGCAACTAAATAAATTCCCATGTTATGCTTTTGGGTCACACGCGATAGATGTTAAGCGAACTTCAGTATCTTTCACTTTTCCTAGACAAGTGGTTCCTAAGGAACTACCGGTCTTAGAAAAAGGGTAACAAGCTTCCACCATGTCATTTTAAGCCGATGGTCTGTATATTGATAGAATTTACAGAGAAGAAAATCTGCCTCTTCAAAAAGGTATTATATAATCTGTAAACGCTCCGTAAATATGTTACCACGAAGTACCCAGATACTTATATCCAGTACCGTAGTATCAGAATTTTACAAGGAATACACTGCGATTTTTTTTTAGTTTCTGAATCTTTAATAATTAGAGATCACCTTGCAAAACTGGTTGAGTCAACATTTTTCGGTGTGACAGGGCGACCACCACTTTTAGTTGTGGAGTTTAACTTTTGGATGTTAAATCAACAAATCATATGGCGTTGACCTTGGTGATTCAACACAATGAACTTTTTCATACTAGCACAATCCAAATCATGAGAATTCCCGAAGTCACACGTTTGTTGCATTGATTTAACATAAACAAAAGTGGTCACTCTAGAACACCGAAAATGTAGTCTTCAACACAAATATTTTATGGAGGGATTTTTTCCATAATTTATTATTTGAATCAATTAAAATAATGATTAAATAATTTCTGCAGAAGAATCATCTCAAAATGCTACCAGTGAGCCACAATTAACTAGAAACTAGCTACAGCTTTATTTTTTGTTTAAACAATCAGTGATATTTGGTTTCTTTTTCGTGAAGAAATGAAACATGACTTCTTGTCTTCCCATACCCCACTACAGAATATTTTGACTGCAGCCAAAAACATATGTCCCGTAAGGCAGCGTAGTCGTACTCTCAAACACTAAAATATTTAGTTAATTTTGTAATCTGTGATGAGCAATAAATCTCAAATCTAAAATCAGTGATATCAAAATATTCAAAGGAATTTCGTAAGACTGACTTCAAACGGTCACTGCTAACCTCGCAATAAATGTCCTATTAACATGGCACAAAGAAGGATTTATTCCCTAGGCATACACCTTCGAACACACCCACCCCCAAGTACCAAGAAACAAATATAACAAAAAAATCCATTTTCATTGGTCAATTAATTCATCAAGAAAGATGCCTGTTTTTTTTTTAAATTTGAAAATGGGGTAATTATTGTTCCTATAACACTAGTGTAAGCAGCATGTGTTGTGTAGCTTGTGTGTGTTTGAGTGCAGTGCCGGCTCTACGGGGACCAAAAGGGACAACCTCTCCGGGCTCTACGGTGGCAAACAGCTAAAAATAAAATATAAAAGCTCCTTAAAAAGGAAGCAAAACCGCATATTAAATTGAAATTGACCTAAACGTGTTCAACATTTCAATACCTGCGCGCTAAGATATTTTTCATGTGATTCGGTACCTTCGTCTCTAAAATCCAAAATCACGATTCAAGTAAATAACAGGTCAACTGCCTTACTAGTGTTTGTAATAGCGATGCCACGATAGGCTCCCGAGAAAATAATAAAAGTACACTACGTGATGTGAGACAATATTGTGGCCTTCACGTGGGCTGGTTGTGTTTTTTGGTTAAGAACGAAGGAAAGGGCGATGGAAAGAGCGCCAAATTTAACTTTGGGGATAACCCCATAGGAACATTTTTAAATTGGGCACTGTGCCAATGTTTGTGTGTGGGGGGAAGTGTCTATGTATGTATGTGAATAGAGGGAGAGAGAGAGAGAGAGAGAGAGAGAGAGAGAGTTTGAGGACCAAGATCAAAATAGCAACAACAAGTACTCAAGAATGAACAATTCAAAACATATTCGACAAACTTTTTTTGAAAGACAAAATAACCATTAATTACAACTGATAATATTATTACTTTAGGGAGGGGGGAGGATTTTTATTTATAACTCTTAGTCATCGAAGGATCAGGCCGGGATATGGGAGGGGAAAGGATTCGGGAAGCTGTCGGGCCGAGGCCTATGTTGAAACCAAAATGGGAATAAGGACGAAATGTATCTGGTGGAATAACACCGAACGGAAATGAAGGAATCAGAACGAAACCGAAAGGAATAAGTCCGACTGGAATAAATTCGAAAGAAAATGCCATCCCGGAATTTGCTTTTTGTGACTGAGGAAAAACCCTGGAAAAACTAGTCAGGATGGTTGGCCGCTGTGATATCGAACTCAGGACCTCCCGAATTCTATGCAAACGCTCTACCGCTGATCTACATATGATATATCTATCTTATCAAATGTTTCTGGCTATGTTCTTTAACCGAATATTTGTTAGCATTCCCAATATTGATCTTTGAAATGGCAAACTTCAATGATCGACAGAGCTTTTGATACAGTACGTTCCATAAAACTTTGTATTCGTTTTCCCCGTTTAAGCCAGAAAAAGTAGGCATGTCGAAATTGCTCAATAAACTGTTAATTTTCCGGTCAAGGAAATAGAAGAAGTTGTTAGTATTGCCGAATCATGAAATTAAAATGTCTCCGACAAAAGGATAAAAAATATATTTTTAATTTGTACCGAGCCGCCGTAGCTCAGTGACAGAGCGCTGGCATAGTATTCGGGAGATCGTGGGTTTGATCTTAGCGGCCGACCATCCTGATTGAGGTTTTTCTAGGATTTTTCTTCAGTAAAATTAGGCAAATGTCGAGATGACACCTTCAACATAGGCCTTGACCAACACCTATCCGAATCCTTTCTCGTCCCCTTAGATGGCTAATGGCAATAAATAAAATGCTTTGAAAGGGAGGAAGAGTTCTTAAGCCAGACCACCTCGTTAGCTGTGCACTTTAATAAAAAAAATGGAACAGGGATGGAGTGCGGATGCTTTTGTGTTTACGAGATTGTGTGTATACAACATTTTGCTTGCAAATCCTTCTTTTAAAGATTGTTGATTTGTTAGACGAAGAAACGTTACTAATGTCGAAAAGAGTAAATGTTTCTGTTACAGAAAACAGACGAGGACGCCAATAACATTATACGTTTAGTCAGAATAAAGAACAATGCTTTTTGTTTTATTTAAAAGGTGGCGTCTTGCCTGGCAAGAGAAACTTTCTGAAGTTCGTAGTCGTTGGCGTACCTGTGCATATTTATCTTGGATTTTTCTATCTTCACCATTGAAACAACGTCCTAATAAATGAATTAAATGTTGCGTTGGTTTGAAATACTCTGTTTCTGTCAAAGGTTATGGCTTAGCTTAGGGACTTGTCTAAATCAGGGACAAAACTATGGTTTATCAGGATGGGGGAGACTCCGTCACAAAAAACTATTGAGTTGAAAAAATCTAATAAAAAGTAATTTAAAATGTTGGTTCTTTTCATCGTTATGAAATGTAATTTGAACAATTAGAATAGTGTAAAGAGAAAATAACATGCATAGATGTTATTTCCAAACTATCTACAACACCTTTGCAGAATTCAGAAACATGTCCTCTGTTAACTTTTGGAATTTCATAGTAACTACAGTTAGTTATGTGCAAAAACCGGAAAAATTGCAAACCAGAAAATCAACTTTTTATTTATAGTTTATGCGCGTGTTAGAAAAGAAATCTTCTCTAATATTTTGGGGTACCTATCATTACTTGTTTATTCCTGAACAGCTAAAATGTTAGTTTCCATGGCAATTATTTATATATAGAATATTAGTATCTCTATTGTGACTCTCTACAACAAAATCTAATTGCATATATTTTATCGATTCCAGCTTGCTACCAACGTTATAAAATGCGTTATTGGGGCGTAAAAAGCATTTCTTGTTGCATTTATATAATACTCTAATCACACTTTTATAATATATATTTTACTAGAAAACAAGTATAGACCCTAGACGTGTATGTTTTATGTAGGTAAATGTATTCTTATACATTTGAGAAACCTGTTTAAACTGCTTCATTGTGAAGAAGGGGGAAGGCTACAAATAACTTATTTGGTATGCTGTTTATTGCATTATATTTCAAGAAAATAATATCAAAATTATTAATATTTCTTAATATATTTAGAGCTCTTTTATATGTCGAAAACAGATATGAATATCATTTCAAATATATTTCACTGAACTGGAATAAATATAGAATGCTTTTGTATGCCATAAAATATGCCATGGTTAGAGCAACTCGGGTCATACCGTGTGAAATTAACCAGCACGAATTCCTCGACCATTTTGAATTTTCTCGTATTTACACCGTAGATAGTCTTGTTAGTGCGCAGCACAAGCCAATTTGTATTTTATTTTAATCAGCTGGCAATGTAAATCTAGGCTTAATTTTCTTTACTGCGGCAGGCAAAAATAGAAGTTTGCAAGGATTAAAAAAAAGGCCATTGCTGTCTTCTCATTAAAAATAGAAGGTTCTGTTTTTCACTGGTTTAAAGAAGATGCTTTGGGATTATTGAAAATATATGAAGGTTTTTAAAAATATTTTCGATATCTGGACTTAAGAGGCTCATGATTCGCCCTTACTTATGAGCAAAATACTTGTTGTTATGGATCATTTAAGGCTACTTCGGTTTAAACCACAAGTTGTGACTTTTTATGTAAGAACTATGCTTGGTATATATTCCAGAGATGTAAGAAGAAGTTTTGGGTTTCCCCTTTCCCAGTATTTTTTAGCCTCAAATTTGAGAAATGTCTAAATTTCGGCAATTTCAAGGTCAAATTTCCGAAAAGGGGGACCAGATAGAAAATTATTGCTTTTGCCCAGCAATGCTTCTAATAGAACTGAGCAAAACCTGTATGTTTCGTTTTGTAGTTCGAAGTGATACAGAAGTTATAGGCTCTCAAAACATAACCATAAGTAGTGAAAGTTAGACAATCGGAAATGCAGTATAAATGACCTAAATTTAAGTTTTCTATTCTTGTTTAATTCATTTTATTTTGACCAAGTAGATCTGATAATGTACAGTTTATCTTAAAATATCAATGTAACTAACATCTTTGGTTTTCAAAATTTATAAGTTATTGCTTACATTTATGGCAATGCGACCTGAGATGAAGGAGAATATAAGGCGGACTTAGCTAGCAGGTAACTTTAACATTGACATAAAATGCAAAAATTCGAGGTAACCAATCCTTTTCTCCCGAAAGTCTGGAATTTATTTCCCGAACGAAGTATTTATTCGAAGGACGAGAATAGTGCTCTCAATGTCTCTCACTTACTCCCCAGCAATCAGTTCAACAACAAAATGGACCACGTTGGAGTAGTCTCTGCTCTCGCAGATTGCACTGCACACAATCCTGAGCTTACTATTAATATTTTGTTAAGACTAATTGAGCTCATTATTGAAGGACGAAAGTTCGTTTTCTGTTTTCCTCTACTGAAATTTGAGTAATTGACGTAAAATGAAAACCCCATTTATATTGAGCCTTCAACTTCCTAACAACAGTGAAATATTTCATTTTCGTTATCTGCACGAAAATGTGAAATAACTTTGTAGATGGTTCCGATGTGAACGAATAGTGAATTAAAATCCTTGCGGTATCGTGCAGTAGTTTCTACTGCCTATTCGGTCTGTTCTTGTACTTCATATACACAAAGTATAAAATAAGAATATTTCCATGTTGAGGACACACAAGCAGAAATCGTGGAAAATATTGTAATGGAAACTGGATTACTAGGTCAGTGTGCTAACACAAATCATAATAAACAATCCACATAAACAGAGAGGACTGAGGTAATGATCAGTTTAAGAAGCAGACGACGCCGACTCCAAGCGGTGAAGCTTGGAAGTGCTGTAATCACGCCTACCAGAAAGGATTATAAAAGGCCCGTCAGGAGCCTACAGAGTATCACTAACTCATCTCGACTAGTGGTCGCCTCTTCCTCTCTGACTTCGTCTGGAGTCGATACACCCATCTTATCTAACTCGGTCTGCAGTTAGAATCCTCTTGGCATCAATATCCACTCCGAAAAGACCTACTCGTTTAATTCACTACATAAAGAGGGGAACCACCAATGATTCATTGCAAGCCCAAGTTCCGGGCCCTTATTTTAGTAACTAAAAAAAATTGCATATCACATATGTAATGCAACTTCTGTAACAAAATTAGTGTCGGACAAAAGTCTACAAGCGTCTTTGCTCTTATTATATAACCACTATAAGATCGATTCTAGCGTCGGAAGGACTGTACCTAAGATCTATCCTAACATACGTGCTACTACGTCATTACGGATAATTGAACTAACATCATACCGATATGTTTATATCAAAGACAGGAAAGAGTGGCTGCGACACTGAAAGCTCCTTAACAGAGAACCCAAATCGTCACGGCGGGAAAATAACTTAAGTAGAAGAAAGAAAAGTGAGAAATGCGACAGGAGTGAGCAGCAAGATAGGTAACGCAAGCTGTTAAGAGTTCTTCTTCTTAAGGACAGTGGGAGATGCATAGAAGTGTCCACCTCCCCTCAAAGGAAATTCTTTTGTTTTTTATACCATTATTTTAACAATTAATTTCAGAGAATGAATCGATTTGTTTTCAAACAAATCTAATGTATCTAGAAATATTAATTTTTGGGGATACAGGTTTCATATTTCATGATACAACTTAACAATAGGGGCGGACTTACGATAAATTTATACCCTATCATAAACACGGGTTACCTTAGCGCTAAGTTTTCGATATTTGTTACAATTGTGAAAATAAAAATAATGAAATAATTGAAATTTGATCCTGGACGGCTATTTGCTGAAATGTCAATTAATGTTGGTTGATGAAACAAGAAAATGTAAATTTTCTGGTCTGTCTAAGATTTATATATTAGGCTCAAGTTACCCCCATGCAGTACTGTGTTCCTTCCACAGTCCATAACAAAATGATCTGGAACCAAGTAAGAATTAGATTCTTTAATAATAGATTTGTCCTTGTACAAAAGATGCTAAATCCTGGTTGTGTTGATAGAAAAGTCAGTAGAAAACGTTTTTTTTTCTGGTAGCAAACAAGGTTGAAAAAACCAGCGTCAAGACGAAATTAGACACTGTTGCAGACAAAGAAACGTCGGTAATGACTGAAAGAAACTGGAACTTAAGTAAACGCAGCACATTTTACATTGGAGTGCAGTATTTTGCCACGTCAAAATTTCTTGGGATATCTATCAACATTCTGTGGTATTTCACATGAACCGCACCCCCTTTTTTTTAATACTTTAAGCCTCAAATTTCAAGGCGCTTGAAATTGAATATTAAAGCATAGCCAGGCACGTATCCAGCAATTGGTTTCGGAGAGAGTCCGAAGCTTTTAGGAATGGCAGTGGGCAGCAGCCAAGCTTGACCATTTCACATGGACTGACGCAAAGGTATCGTGTACGAAGTGCCTGAAACAGTATTATCAACTGTAATATGCAATTTTCAATTAGAGGGCACACACACACACTATTTGGGGTCACTTTTCCCATGTGCTCCCCGTGGCTACAGTCCTGGTTTGATATGTCATACTACCCACTTGCTATTTGAACCCTGCTAACTTTTCTAAACCTTTTTAGCGTTTACCTTTTTAAACCCATTTCGAGCACTGGTAAGAGTTGGATACAGCTATAAAGAGTGCTCCAAGTAATAAAGGTGCAAGTAATAAAGGAACGTTTGCACCTTTTGGCGGCGGTTAACTATTAAAAGTGAAAGCAATGAGTTGCCAACAACAAAATCTAGGAAAAGGCTAATTTCAAGATTAAAAATTAGGGAAAATCAGTGACTGATTTCGCAGTAACAGCTTCCTTCCGAAAACCAGTTATAAGAACTTCATGGCAAATGTCCTCACCAAAGACATGCTATCGGAAGCAATTTCTTTTGCAGAATACTAATCCAAATGAAAAAAAATACTATTGTAGAACATGGACTGATTTCTGAGAATCTAAATGATATTTCGGCAAGATATCACCTTAAGGCGTCAGAAGGGGAGTTAAAAAATTAAAAAAAAAATCCTTCTTGTATTGAAATGAGCGTCAAATTAAATGCAAATGTTAGAAAATTAATGGTCCTTTTCGTCGAGTTAAGACGTACTGAGCCGTCAGACCGACCAATACAGTGCATCTGAATTTTTTGGGAAATCGTTAACTTGAGCTAAGGAAATCACAGCAACACTAATTAGTGTGTTTTCTAACAAAATAAAAATGAATATTTGTGTCTTTGTATACAAATTTACATTTGTGTATTAATTTACACACCTTTTCATACAAACGTGTTAGGTATTGGGATAGGTCATACAGGTACTCCTGGCGCCTCAGGTGCCGATATTGATGAACATTTTTAAAACTCAGTACTTCAAATAGTTTCGATAAAGTTGGACGTATACGTATCAAACTGGGCAGAAGCCTTATTCAACAAATGAGAAAAAATACTGAACGAGGCTCCATTTTCAAACGATTCCAGTTGTCAGTGCTTTAACATATTTGCATCCTACCAAATAAATGTAACCACACAAATAACGGGGAGGTATACCAGCTCGTTTATGACAAAACTGCTTTTTAGGCAGGTGTTGAATGATGTACAGTTACAATATGACTTTGTTTAAATAGGACGTTCTCAGAGAATTATTAATCCTCACCTTCCCTCGTTGACTGCAATCGCCCCTATCATTGTTAGGATTCTCATGGGCCTATATGGCCACATTGAATCTTACAACAACGTCCCACGACACCTGCTCCTTATTAGATGACAACCATTTTGGCCAATATCGGTCAGCCTTATTACTTCCACTGTTATTCCAATCGATCCTATTCCATTTGACTCTATTCCAATTGAAATATTTGCTTTTGGGTTGATTCTACTTGGACTTATTCCTGTCGGTTTTGTACCAATTGGTGCATTAGCATTCGGTGTTATTCCGAGCAGCCTTATACTCTACGGTGATATTTCATCAGATATATTTCAAAGCTATTCCATTCGGTGTTGTTCTAAAAGCGGACTTATTCCATTCGTTGTTATTCTATCGTTCCGGTATAACTACTTTACATAATGATAAGGGGTCTCTAAATGTCCTATTTTTCTAAGAAAGAAAACACTAAAATAGCAGTAAATTTCCGGATTTCTAACTGAACGAAACATTCTATAAATCATCTTGATAATAAAAATGATGTTTCGTATGCAGAGGTCGTCAAACAGAACCGTAACCAACCTAAACCATAAAGGCGGCTCAACCCAAGTTTACTGGGGAGAAAGAGTAAGCTTTTCTGATCAAACATAGTCATAGATAAAATGAGAAAGTTATAGAGGAACCGTAGCATGGAGCGGCAAACTTCTAAAATCTCAAAAATATTTCTTCAGTTTGACAGTTGAGATCCGACTTACGA
>JAGDQP010072861.1:0-10455 GCA_022664845.1 Lepisma saccharinum | reverse complement strand
TGCATGTTAATTCTCCTTAGGTATATCTATGAAGGAAATACGTACGTTTAAAACCTTTTTCAGTGCAAGAAAACAATAATTAGTTGAAGCCCAAAAGTGAACATTTTAATATTTTCCATCAGTGCATGCATGGAATTTATGGAATTTACAGAGGGAAACTTATAGTTAACTGCCAAATTTACACTGGATAAAATGACTTGATTGGATTTTACACTTCATAAAACGGCATTAAGAGTCCCTCCCTCTACACACACACACACACTTAAAAATCTATAAATACCACACTGGATATATTGTATAATTCAACACCAATTTAGACCTAAATAAGATGATTAAAAAAAATACAGCAAGAAAGATTTCTACTTTTTATTTGTAGGTCAGACTAGAATTTCCTATATTATTTTTATAGTAACAAGTAAGTCGTTCTGTCGTTTTCGGTATAAGCTACTGGTGGTATAATTTCGAAATAACACCGCATTGCCTATAAGCAATAAATTACATTTTTAGATGATGTGGTCTTCCCTTTGTTACAACGTTGTTGATAGTGAAGACTTCTAAAAAGTTTTAAAAGCAAAAAATACAGTGTTACACCAAAAAACAATAAAGTAACTACTTGAAACTTGTTCTAAGAAATTAAAAAATCGTTTAAAACTCGACAAAATGCAGTTTGTAACATACACTGTGACTCCTTCCCCCACCCCATGTTTATAGAAGAAGCTTATCATGGTACACTTCATTTCATGTTCAAGAATCGATAACATTAAATTTCTTGCAAAATAAATATTATACTAAATATTTCAAGAAAATTGAGGATATTAGTTTATCTTCACTGCAAATAACTGAGAGGGCCCAGGCCCCCTCGGCCCCGGCCTAGAATCGCCTCTGATATAATGTAACCTTAATGTGAAATTGTTGATTTACGAACGTCGGAAAAATACCCTTTTCTTCTTTAAAGGAGTTAAAGAAAAAAACAAAAAAACAAATTCATACCAATTAGTACTGACAACGGGTAGAGTTTACTTATTCGATAATATGATCATCGTGGACGCCATCTTGGAATCTACCACATCAATATCGAATTCTAGTTCTTTAATAGGGGAAGAAGACACATAATGTATCAATTTAGGCTAAACTTATTTGACGAAAACATTACTGAAATTACTCTCCGAATAACTTTTATCTCGTAAATGACATGTGAATGTACTGCAGAAGGGATTTAGCGTCAATTGTTCGATGCGCTCTTATATAATTAAATTATGTAAAAAAAAATAGCTTCAGCACCGTTTTTTTTTTAAATTCAGTTCAAATTGATATATTACGTGATTCTTCTCCCATTAAAACAATTAGAGTACGAAATATAAGGGTAAATTCCAAGATGCCAGCTGGGATAAATCCCAACCCTCGTATGGTTGAGAGCTCTCTACCGAGTATGCATTGATAGGTATTTGATATTCGACTTTTTAAATGTTTGATAATATAAAAAGATTTCTAATGTCGTATGAATTCAGCAAAATATTTCTGGTAAAGTTCTAGACCAGATTGACGTACATGATCCCCTCTCCACTTGGTGCACTAACATGACTACCTTGAAAATGCAAATAGTAATGACTTGGCAACTATGATACAAGCAAATAATTCTTATTATGGCAAGTAAGGACAAAAATTTGTCCTGCTGCATAATAGGCTGTCTCCGTCCAGAACATATATATTAACATTTATTATATTTATTAAAACGCAGTGAACAGCAAGAGGTACCAATACAGTAAACAGTACACACATTGGATTCAAATAATAAAATAAAATTAAGTTAATAATAAATCTAAATCTTTATTAAAAGTCTTCGCTCAGAATGAGATACAAAATCAGTAAGCATGTGAATAACAGGGCACTAATACCCAGTACAGAAGTGAGTCAATAGTTGTGACTTACTTCAGATACAAATAATAG
This sequence comes from Lepisma saccharinum, assembly GCA_022664845.1. Taxonomy (NCBI): domain Eukaryota; kingdom Metazoa; phylum Arthropoda; class Insecta; order Zygentoma; family Lepismatidae; genus Lepisma; species Lepisma saccharinum. Next base: position 8,508 of record JAGDQP010072861.1, on the reverse strand, counting down.
TATAGCTAGTTAAAGGTAAATCTAATTTCTTACTGTGTCTCAAGTCAAATAAAATACGTAGAAATAAAAAAAATTCAATTGATTCTATTACTCACAAATGAATCTATGAGCAATAGAATCAATTAAATTTTAAACAACCAAAGACTATACATCAAGTTAACTGATTGAATTCATTTACTAACATATTTAATAATCTGAGAGTAGTATTTTAAGTGACCAAACATAACTTCATGTATTCTGGTCACCTTAGTCCATTGGCTAAAAATGAATCTAGTATTTTTTCTGACTTCAGTGATAATTATATCAATTTGGTTATAAATCTTAGCTTATTATCAAACACTACACCTAGGTCCTTAATTAATTCAGCCTTTACGACTTGCTCATTTCTAATAAGATAGTTGCTGGTAATATAGTTCCTTTTTTGTTAGTATAGCATACCAGAATAGTATACAATTATTGTTGATTTACATTCTATTTTCATCACACCTTGCTTCAACTTGTTTCATATCATGCTGTAACCTCACGGTATCATTGAGGTTATTAATTCTCCCAACAAGCTTTAGATATCTGCTTACAATATAGGAATGGGATAATATGATCCTGCACAAATACATTAAAAAGATAGGCCCTAAGGGAGAACCTTGAGGTATTCCATAGAAAGAAAATATTTGCACAGAATGACACAACATTATTGAACTTAATCTCGAATGATTTTTTTGGGAAATCGTGGAACCAGTTGATATAACCTGGAGATAGTCCCTGTTTTAAAAAAATGCTTAATAAAATGCTGAGATTGACTGAGTCAAAGGTCTTCGCTAAGTCAAAGTATATTGTCCTGCATGCGCTCTTGAGAAATATGTCTTGTTTGACAAGTTTCGAATCCATGTTGATTTTTATATGAACTAAGGATTATAAATTAAATTGCAATGTTCTGCAATTATCGTTTCGACAAAGGACTGATTTTCATCGATAATTTACAATTTCTGTTTTATCACCACCTTTCTTGTTTGCTTATATCATTTTATATGTTTAGTTGTAGAGTGCAGTCTGAAGAAGGAGGTGGTATACTTCCGAAACTGTTACACTTTAGTTTCTTATTGTGTTATTATAGTGTAATTAGTCTAGTCAAAAAGCTGTGTTTTTCTTTAATCAAGGCCCTATTGTCATAATAAGAATGTTGATACAGTTTTTTTTTAAGGTTGATAAGTATTGGTTTATTTATTCAGTTTTTAATAATTCTTAACTTTGGCACGTCAAAATTAATATATGAATCAACTGATTTTTTAAAATCCATAAATATACATGATCTTATAGCCGAGTTTCAAACTGGAAACTTCTTGGATCGTAGTTTGACGACTCAGATCTCACGACTTGCTAAACCATATTCGTTCCTCGTGACCCCCTGATTTCGGTGATAATATCCCTGCATTCACTCACCTGACTATTTCCTCTCCAAAATGCTGCTTTATGACATCAAAATAAAATCAGATTGAATGCATCGATGACGTCAACGGGAGGAGAGATCGCAAAACAAAAATAGCCTTCACAATCAGTTCTTATGAACTTCCAGTTTGGACTGTACGATATCCGAATTTTGATATCGAACATTGATATTACTGGCAAAATCGAATAATATTCGATATATCGAAAATTATACATTTATACCAACAGAACATTCACATTTAAAAATTCGTTAGAAATCGAAATGGTTTATATAAAAAAATCGTTGAAAATTGAATATAAGTTGTATCAAAAAAAAAAAAAAAATAGTTTGAAGTCGAAGATTGCTCATACTGAAAACTAATTGGATATCGATCCATATATTTATATCGAAAATATTGTTGGTCATATAATGTGCGATGTATTCAGAAAACTAGCGATCATTTAATTGAAGGGCGTTGAAACTTTAAAAGTGGGGTACCACCAAACCGAAGTTTATACTTTCGTCATATTATCACGTGATATTAAGGAATATTTTATACTAATATCTAAAATTTCATGATGATACCAATGAGGTAGAATATTTAGTGGCGTGCTTGTCCTATAATCAGGAGGTCCCAGGATAGATTATACCATAGACCTCATAATAGATTGACTTGGCAAGCTTCCCCATTTCTGGCTGCGCTAAAACTAATGTGTTGTTGTTTTTTTGTACAGGAGCACGTGATTTTGAATCCATCCGCTAGGTTACAATGGCATCTATTATGTGGTTGATGCTAGAGCAACCTAGCTAATGGATTCAAAATCACGCGCTCTTCTACTAAAACCCATTAGATTTAGCGCAGCCAGAAATGGGGAAGCGTGCTAAGTCTATCTATTATGAGGTCTATGATTATACCGACCATCCTGAATGAGATTTTCCTCGGTCACATCAAACAAATGCTAGGATGGCACCTTAATAATACAATTAAATAGAAATATAGGAATATGAAGTTTTAAAAAATGTGAACAAAAAAGCTACTTTGGTAAAATAGCTAAGTATTACTCTCCATGAAAAGCAATATAATGTATTTATATTTATCACAGGCGTTACTCTCATAAAAATAACACTTCTACTGGTTGTGGATTCACCGCACCTTTGGAATCAAACGATATTAAATATCTCAAGCTTAAAATGTTTTATATACTCGATGGCGTACCCTACCACCTAACAACCTTCCGCGTACCACAATTTGAAAATCCCTGATTTCATTGGCGCAGCGAAAATCTCACGCCCCTGCTTGGAACCTCCAAACGGTAAGAGGAGAGAAGGTTCTGCTCTTGTTTCCTTTTAAAAAAACCGTTAATTTTAAGGGTCTTTTCACGAAATACTAACGTTATACAGTATAATATTTTGACTATAATATTTTGCATTGTACTTACAGTGGAGAAAAATCCTGAAATGCATTGCAACCACCGAAGAGCAGTGCAGTTCTTCATTGATTCGTTAAAACCTGAGTGCAAATTTGTTGGATTTTCTTGCCCACACTTGGATAATTTCAACGAAGATTTTGTCCGTGGTGAGAACTGTTTCTCTTGTCATGATGGTTCTTGTGGAATTATGGGTCATGAGATACGCAGAAACAGGACAGACCGCAAATCATTGTATTTTGTCACTGGTGACAATCAGCCCTTCTGTGGTAAGTAAATACTTCTTCCATTGCTACCTGTTAATGCCTTAGATCGCCGTGTGATTGTTTTGAACTGTGAACATAACGATGTCAACTTCATAACCTCACATTGTTCTACAATTTCTATAATTTTACTTAGAGAAACGGTATTGAAATAACCAAATATTTTGTAAAATCTTAGAATAAGTTTATTTGTTTCTCAGTGATGTAATTTTTCCATTATACGCAAATATTTACTATGAGTAATTTGCTAAAAAATGGCATTACTGATGCGTAATTTATTCATACCATTGAATTAACGAACGAGCTGCCATCTGTGACGTACAACTATTTACTGTTTAGGTTAAAAGCTTTTTAACTTTTGGCAAAGGGAAGGAATATCGTGTCATACAGTAAAACCTCTGTTAACCGAAATAGCGTTTAACCGAGAAAAAAAATCGAAAATGATAAAATTTGAAATGCTAACAGAAAAAGATAGGAGATTTTTAAATAAAAAAAAAATCAGTAAACTTAGTTGTATAAGAAGTTGTCCAACTGTAGAAGCATTTAAAGCTTTATTAAAAGTCTGTTATATTATACGTAATCTAAAAGTGTATATTTTATCTTTAGCTTCAATTTTTTTCACTTTAAACTTTGATAAAAATACACATTTTTTTAACCGAAATTTTGGATCCGAAATTACTTCCGCCCCTTTATTTCGGAGAACAGAGGTTCTACTGTAATAATAATAGTTGATTTGCCAATTTCTTCTTCATTACGCATATTTTCATCATCATATTTAAACTACCTGTCAGCCACAAAAAGATCATGTCCACTAAAAATGAGAACTACAAATGTTAGTCAATTGTTTTGTTTTTACTTCACTTATTGGTACACTCCAGAAGTTTACTCGCAATTAAGTTGCCATATCAAAACCAACGTAAACTATTACGTTTTGTCCATGTTTCCTGTTTTCCCAGTACCGTATACTAATCAGTAGGGTTCGGAAGTTGAAGACCTAAAAACTGCCTAAAAAAGACCTATAAGAAGACCTAAAAATATCTAAAAAAGGACTTAAAAACTGGAAAAAAGGACATAAAAATAAAATCCAATTTAATTAGAATTACATATTTAATGAATATAATGCTTAAGAAATACAAACTTCTGGTGGTATACATTTGGGAAAAAAACTATATCAATGAAATGCTTTGCTTTATCCTTTAGTTTTCATTTTTGTTACATTGTTTTTATTGTCCAAGTTAAGTCCTACATTTTGAACACTTTTGGAGATCACCCGGAGCCAGGATACATTTGGAGGAGCCCAGGACACCACATTGGGCCGTAACACCCTGAAATTATAATTGATCCGCGTATCGTTTGGCACGTAATTAAAAAGGATTAGAATATTTTATGCTTTAAATTGTAGGTGAAGAACAAAATGACTTAACCGCCGGATGTGAATTCGGCAGCCTTGACTAGAACGTATTAAATTTTTTTATATATATATTTTATTTTAGAGGCAAAATTTTCACCCGGGCAAAGAGATTTTTTGCCCCTTTCCTAGTTCTAACCTATAGTTTACATTTTATTAGTGACTTTAATAATTTAAAAGCCAATTTTCAAAAAGAGGGAGGGGTGGGTACTAATGCGATTCTAAGTTGCAATATAGTCTCAAGCAGAAGTTATGGTCTGCCCGAAGTTCCTGTCATCCAGCTCTAAACATAAAACACGCACCCTAGTGCTACGAAATTCCCTTTTCTCCCTAGTGGAAAAAGAAGATGATGCAACTGTACAGAAAAAGTACAAAACACTTCCTAATTTTTTTTAGGTTCCTTCCACCCTGACGGCGGCGTCCCAGGTAACCGCACGAGACTTATGTGGTGATTCGAGTTGAGAATGGCCAGTAAATATGTAGTCGAAAGATGAAGTGCAAAAAATTCCGTTAAGACCCATAAAAAGCTTTAAAAAAGGCCAATAAGCAAAAAACGCCGAAAAAGGCAAAAAAGGACAAATAAAACCCACCATTTTCTGGCCTACAATGACCCAAAATGAACATATATTATGTTAAGCCTCGTCTTTGGGCACTCGTAAAGAAAAGGATTTTTCCTCAACTTCCGGGCCCTACTAATCAGATTGGAGCGTCGTAGGTATTCCCTCTTTGTCTTTGTCAGGATTTTTTAATATAAGACTTCGTATATGTACTTGTACCCCGATGCTGGTAATGCCTGTAAAGCACTTCTACCTGGACCAGGTAAGGCTTCGTTTGCCCGCTAGAGGTCGTTCAAGCAAGGGGGAAACAATCGCTGCAATGACTCCCGTAGTTTCGACTTGAACAGCAGTTTTTTTTTATATAAGACTTAGTATTTGTATTCATACCCCGATGCTGGTAATGCCTGAAAAGTAATTCGACCGTTTAAGGCCGAATTTGTCCGCTAGAGGTCGTTAACGTTTGGAGCAAGTGGAAAGCCCGGGCAGCCGCTGCAACGGCTCCCACAGTTTTGGTTAGAACACGCATTTGATACTCAAAATGTATACATGGACATACCTGACAGTACTGACAAAGACTACAAAGCCACAATACCGTGTAACAAATAGTTGGAGCTGAATGTAAGGATGTTTTATTGGGGGAAAGTATGTACGCATAATATCAATATAACCAAGTATTTACTATATAAACTTTTATACCTACTATTGAACTGAACTGACTATCGTTCTAATGTCATGTTTTACCATCATATAAAAATGTTTTACTAAAACTCATATCATTCAGCTTTTCCACAACGTCATAGCCATGTATAAGGTCAAAGATAACAGTTTATGCCTTGTGACAACGCAATTTCTACACTTATGTTATTTTTGTCGAACCTTTATTTATTTACTAACTAACTCTAAGGCATATGAAACTCGCAAGTTCATCGCCGCAGTAACTTCTGTAGGAAAATAGGTCTATATATTTTTTTTTTTATTTACGACTTTGTAGAAACATACTTTATTGACCAGTTTAATTTTTGGAGTAACCCTTTTCCCCGCGAAACGGATCATGAATAATTTAAATAAATTCACCATTATTTCTCTGAAGTTAACAATACAATTTCAGTACTAATTTCAATATGTAGTCGAAATTTCATTGTAATCATAACACAATATTAATGAAACACAATATCTCGTTAACCGTTTAAGAATTATTATTGTACATGTTTATTCATTACTTTCATTTTTGACCCGATTCATATGAATTTACCACTTATAATGAGACTGCAGCGTCACAGGTATTCCCTCTTGTTGGGCAAGCTGCTTAAAGTATATTTAAAAATAGCATGTAGCGTCATGGGTATTTCCTCATCTTTGTCGAGGCGCTTACAGTTTATCAATAGAATACAATGTCACAGCTTCATTTAGTCGAGCTGCCTTGAAATAACGTGTATTTAATATCAAACTGCATTGTCACAGGAGTTCCTCACTTCTTGATCGAGGGCGCTTCTAGATTATTTACCATCAGACCAGCGTCATACATGTTTCCTCTTCTTGGTAGAGATGCTTGGAGTATGTTTATCATAAGACTGCAGCGTCACAAGTATTCACTCTTCTCGGTCGAGCTGTTTAAGTTGGTTCGTGTTTCTAGATCACACAACTTCGCCTAACTAGAAAAAACAAAATAAAGAAAACAGCTTTGTGATTGATTAAGATGCTCAGAAAGAGAAGGCAATTTTTGGTAACAAACAATGACTCTTTGTTCTTTGTTGCAGGCTACCAAATTCAAGCAAAACTTGTTACTTCTTCAAGAAATAATTTAACTTATGGTTCAGTTGAAGTCACTGTTAGTAATGGTTCAACTGGGATCGATTTTCGACTAGCAAGGTGCGTATAGAGTGGTTATTTTGCTTACCGGAGTAACTTAAATTGTCTCTACGTATATAAAGCTACTTTATTGTTATTTAGACAATATAGAAATGTATATTTTTCAGCTACATAAAATGTAAAATTATAAAAAAAAATATATAGACCACATGGAGTTTTTCGGAAACATTTCACTTCCTTGCTTGTTTCCCCACACAAACTTAGGATGTTAGGATGGTTTAAAAAGAATAGAATAGAATTTTTTTTAACGTCTAAATTTAAGTAACTTTGGCTCAGGCTTGGTTTAAATGAAGCTTTGCAGAGTTTCCATTGATTTTAACAGATTATTTTTTTAAATTTCAAGATGTTTGGGACTGTAATTCTGCCAGCCCCACTATGGGGGATGCCACTCCTGCAATTCTCGAGTGCACTCTCGCAACTTTAAAATGTTTATGGTGAAAAATCGATAATAACCTTGCAAAAAATCCACTTACACTAACCCAATATTGACTTTGCATCCCCAAACTAAAAATCCTGGCAGATTCCCTGGTCTTCCTGGTCTGAGAATATAGGGGTCACATCTCCCATTGAGGATCTGTCAGAATTCCCGATTTGAACTCTTGTATCTTGAAAACAAAACGCAATTCGACAAATAAAAAAAAAAACATTTTTTTTATATTTTCGTGTCAGGAATTCTGATTAATTTATCGCCTTATATTAAGAAGTTTCGAAATAAAAAAAAAAAAGAAATTTGATTTGAACAAAGTACCTAATACAGGATTTTGAACAAAAGCACGAAGCTGTAAACAAAACCGTTAGATACCGGGTTCTGAACCGACCATCAATTAGTGATCACAAAAGTAAGGGAAAAGTTATGTATCGCGAACAGAGAAAACAAGGTATCAAATCAAATGAAAATCGAAGTTAAGCAATTAAATAATCCGAGCATAAAAGCAGATTACCAACTCGAACTTTCAAATAGGTTCGAAATCTTAGCCGACTCGAGTAATAATAATTATGATATTAATAATGAAATTGATGTAAGTAAGATGTGGGAGGCAATTCGTGAAACAATTAAGAGCGCAGCGAAGGGACGTATAGGTGAGAAGAAACAACAGAAAAACAAACCTTGGACTGATGAAGAATGCCTTAAGCTTCATTAGGAACGAAAACAAGCAAGGCACCGATGGCTAAGAAACAAAAGCGAATAAGCAAATACCAACAACTACAGTAACGCGAAACGAAACGCCACACTAGGGTTCAGAAACAAAAAGCGAGAATATCTGACGCAGAAGATTCAGGAGATTGAGGAAAACGGGAAGACAAATAACATACGAGATCTATACAAAGGGGTAAACTCGCTAAGAAAAGGTTACCAGCCGAGGTTAGGAATGATTAGAAATGAACGTGGAGATCTTCAGGCGGATCCGACTAAAATTGTCGATGTGTGGAAAAGTTATTTCGACAAACTTCTTAATGTCCACAACGGGGAACAAACAGAGGAATTTGAAATCCATACCGCAGAACCGTTTATCCCCGAACCTACCGAGATCGAGATCGAAATGTCGGTAAAGAAATTGAA
>JAGDQP010072860.1:0-10455 GCA_022664845.1 Lepisma saccharinum | reverse complement strand
TTCGATAAGACTTGAATCGTCATTTGAAAAGCGGACACATCTTAAATCATTAATTACCGAGATCCTACGATTATGTCGCGTTACATTGAGATACGTCAAATTACGAAAATGCGCACTTGGGCGATATACATAAAGAGTAATGAGTAGAAGTAATAGCAAATGTTAAACTACACAAATGAAGGTCTATTAACACATTCCTTTCTTTCATTGTAATCACCAGTATTATGTGTAACTTTATTCCATACCTGTAGGAGGTGGAGAATGGTCAGCGGACCCTTTATGACTGACAGTTACACTTGTCCCATCTATAGAGCGGATATTTAATTTTTATAAATGAGGATTCATGTGGAGGGAATAACGCCGGTGTTCCATGGTTCACTACCACCACCTTGCCGATTGTATTTTCAGTGGTTTGGCAAAATGATAACCAGCACTGTTCCGAATAAGTAGTAATGGATTTCCTGTCTGCAGTAAGGACAGTCTTTCTCTTGGTATCTGTTCCATAAGTTTTTCAAGAAACCGTTAAAAGTACCTGCCCTGCACATGTTGGTTTCCAAGGACTGAATGATGAAGGTGCGACCATGCCACAAACGATAATAAGCAAAATACTTTAGGTGACTGCTTTGACAGGAGAGTTAATGTCTCGCTGTACTTTCCTACCTCCGTTTGGAGGTGTAAGGTATTAATAATATGTTGGATAACTTCGTAATAATGGAAGCACTTTCGTGTTGTGACCTGAATTGGTTATGGAGGAAATCCTCTGTAGGCCATCTACTCAGCAATATCTTTTGTTGAGTTGAATTTCAATTTATCTGTGGCCTTTGGGTAACTCTGGCTCAGGCTGGGATATAGTAGAGCGGATGTTGGAAGGAAATCAGCCAAGTTCTAGTTTTAGAGTAGCATCCCGGCATTTTTCTGGGACGACTGACGAAAAACCTTGCAAACATCTTAGTCAAGATGAGCGGTCGCTGGGAACGTTCTCAGGACCTTCTGATCGCTAAGCCATCGCTAGTATCTTTTCTGTTCTGCTCATTATGCATAAGAGTTGCATATTCAGTATTTTCTATCTTCCTAAATAGAAAAAGGAAAAAGAAATGAGTTATCTGTACTCATATCTGCTTTCGAAAACCGATCTGCGAGATGGGTCTACCGCTAGATAATTAGCACCTCACAGGGAGAGCTGAATGACAAACATATTGGTTAGTCAGAAATGTGCTGGTGTTGTCAGGCTGAAAATTTGAGCAAGCAACTTTGCAACTGCGAACAGTACGGCTGTGCCCTACTCCATGTGAAGATCTTCCAGGCACAAGTTAATAGATCAGAAGCAGTGGCATCATTTGACACACACACAGTGACTGATAGTGTTTAGGACTACGTCAAGGTCATATAGATGACCGAACCAGAGCAAGAATTGTATACTCTTTCACACAATGAGGAAACGTCTGTAGATTCGGCATGCTACGTAGAAATTTGAAAAGCATTCAACTGAACAGTGTAATGCGTTATTCCGAACAACCTACTGATAACAATTTGTTAGCGGGTGATCTGTTTCACACTTCAAATTCCTGAACATTACAATACACAGGACACGCTATCGAAATATTGTGAAACTTTCTTTCTGGCAAACACTGTAATTACGATAAACTTACAATATAATGGTATCAACGATCTTGCCGCTAACGGTAGAGCTTAAAAGTTCACTAAATTGCAATAATGTAGTATACTTCAGGTGATGCGGTAATTTGTGCAACGGATAAAGGGAGGTTGCTATTTTGTCGAAGTTTTATCTGCAAAATCAGCAGAAGAGATACAATATTCAGTTACAAGTAAGTTCCCTTAGTAACCATGTATCACAGTTACTTTGTTGAAATATCCCTCAATCTTTAGAAATACTCTGCTAGTACAACATTGTTTCACGCTACAATGTTCCTCAATGTAATTCAATTTACAAGAATGTTGTTTAAAGAAATTTAATTAACTCTTATTCACTTTACAAAAGCTAATTTAGGAACGAGAACAAAAGACTTCGAAAAAAAGATGTGCGGGATTCGACATCAGGACATATGTAACTTTAATGTTAACTTTCTGCTCAGGTACGTAATTATTTTGCTCCGTGAACTGTTTATGGATTCTGTAATCAGTTAAGAAAAAGTTACTTACCTAAAATTGCCCTTGTAATTTTCGTATAATTACGCAGTATGACAGAACAAAGCGCTAAAGCATTGTGGTTACAGTATTTTTTTTTTTTAAATAAAGCTCCTTAAAATAAATAATGTAGCACAGAAACAGTAGTGAAAATGAGCTTTGATAAACTATACTTAGCAGCAGCTGCTCGAGTAAATACTGAATACGGATAAACCTTTATATTTACAATTAACTGGCGAAGTAGTTAAAAATGTCAATCAGAAACATTCAAAGACCACTTTACGGATCAAGGAAGATAGTCACTTACCTTGAGTATTCCGAGTTATATTCCATTGAACACAATAAACGTATTTACATGTAAATGACTCAACAGATGCTGTCTACGATGCACTTACGAAAACGACTTATGCGCAATGGCAGCAGAAACGGCACGCAGCAATACGAACAATAATAAAGCACTGTTATAAAAAAAAATTCCATATCATGACTCACGAGGTAAAGCAAATGTCAAACAATAGCTGATTTTATAGTGGTCTTGGCTAAGCAATGAAGTTCTTCGCAAACAATTATCGCTGGTGTAAGAACGGATTCTTAGAAAGAAAAATATAACTATACCCAGTTAACATTACAAAATCTTGACACCAAGTGCATATTTATTTATTTTTTTTTGTTTACATCATATGGGCTGAAGAGGAAGCAGCCATGGGCTAAGCGTTTTACTAATCGGAGAGGACGTCCCTCTTCCAAGGAAAAAAAGATACTGAAGTGAACTTTCAGACCATTAGCCTATGTACCATTCTGGCATTCGCCTGGCGAAATTAAGGAAACTTGGAAACCCCTGTCAAGACGCCAGCAACAGGATTCAAACCTAAGTGTTTTCTTAATACCGATCCGAACAGCAACCACTAGTCCACGGCAGTATTGACTGGTTTGTTGCTATGATAACTGTTTCCGATTTTCGAGCAGTACCCGAATATTTCATTGAGACATTCTCGTGCTCAAATAATAATTAGTTTCCACTCTACTTACGAAACCAATTCAACCACACATGTAAAGTACTTAACAAGTATATTTTGGTATATACGCAATTTTATGAAATTTTAAAGACGTACGAAGTGCTAGCACGCATACAGTCTCCAATTATTTGAATCTGAACTTATTTATTGCTTTTATGCAACTATGGCTCAGGCCGTTTCCCTAATTATGATTTATTACTTTATGACGACCGATGGTTGGTACTCTGCCCGGAGCTTCTTGGACAAGGTGAACTAACCGTGGTTGTTTTCTTCCAAATGATGGAAATTACATCCTAAGGACGAGAGCAACAGTTTAAAGTGGGTTCCAAGCCAAAAATCGAACCCGGTACCCCCTGATTCCAACGCGACAAACGAAACCACTCACCCAATGAGAAAACTACATAGGCAACAAAATTACCGAACTACAGCTGTACGTGAGGTCTTGAAACTAGTAAAAATCCTCGTATATTTCCTCTTTTACGTACGTACACTAATGCTCATAAGTATTTGCTCACCTTGTTTCTTTTCATCTACCACGCATGGCCCTACCAAAATCGTAGAAATAGAAACTTTTGAGATCACCTTCTTAGAAAACATGTTGCGAAGTAGGCGTAGGGTCATGATTGCATAGGCGTATGGACAGTGGCTCAATCTTGAAGAAACCACAATCTCCGGGGATCATAACCACTTTGACGGAACTCAGGTTCCACAAACGTATTGGATTTGCTCCGACTTGATTTGAGTCCTTGCGATTTTTTCTTGTGGAGCTGCATGAAAAGTTTTCGAAACCCGTCCTACTGACATCAGTTCGTTGAAGGAAGCCACCAGGGACATAGCAACTGGGATTACTGATAAAACTCTGCGCAGCGTTATGCAAGACCGACTCCAGGAATGTGTGCGCAGCAACGGAAGTCACATCACAAACACGATTTTCAAAGCATAAACACTCCTTGGTAACAAATGAGTGCACCGCTAGCTTCCTCAAATGTTTTGAGATGTAGCATAACATGTATTAAATTTCTTACACGAAGTGACTGTCTTTTTATTTCAAAGTTAAAAACGTCAGATTACGTTAAGTTACTGCGCCCTGCATAAACAACAACAGAAAACAATGCAAAAAATTAATAGCAGTGCCATAGGCTTATTCGAAAGTTACTTTTTTAAAAACGAAATCAGCTAATCAAACTACCAATGATATTTCGCTGTAAGCAAAAACCTTTAACAAGATCAAAAAATTATATTTTAGCCTACATCCTAATGTTAACTTTCTGTGAAAATGTCTTAAATGTGGAACTCTGATGGGTATACAATAAATAACCATTATAACATATATAAACATAAGCAAAATAGAACGCAAACTTTACAGAATCTTAACGAAAGGCTAAGGTGGACAAATACTTCTGAGCGGTAGTGTATTTGGTGTTACATAAATGGGCCCGATCGGCACATAACCCCATACGAACTGGTCATATATGTAATATGATCGAAAATCACCCGGATTCGCGTAGCGTGCGCGAACAGTATATTTTACGAAATTAAGCCACTAACATAGTCTACATCTTGTTTATTAGTGTATCTGTGGATACCCACGTCGTTTGTCGATTTTTGCAAGATGTGCTGGGAATCATTTTTTTTTTTCTGTTCTGATTCATTATCTAATTCTTCACTTTAAGATGTGTTGTGACGAACAATTCCTTCAATCTATATTGATTTGACCTTTTATTTGCTTATACACAATTTTTTTTTTTAACAAAAGAAGAAAGGAATCATAACATTTACGCCTACGAAGTAATGAAGGCAATATAATGAAATAAAATGAACAAATATATCTCTGTGAATTTATTTGCCACCTAAAACACGCAATATTGTTGTATTTAATTCTTAAGGAAAACTAAAAAGGATTTTTTTTAAAAAAAATTAAGCTGTTAATATATCATACAACAGCGAAGTAATTGTGTCTTTGGTGCAAATATCTCGCATTTGACAGTTTCGGGCTTTAACTCTCGCGAGCAGCTCAGTAAAACCTTTCTTGCTCCTTTTGCGGAACTCCTGCACGAGGAACTTACTACTGACAATAACGCGGTTCTTACATAGAAGTATGAATGTGAAATTGTTACATAATTTTTTTCCGTTTCACATGTGAATGATTACGTACAATGTACTTCAGCTTAACATACAAAACTAACTTACCTTCGCACAGATTATCTGTTTTATTTTGGATTTTCAAGCAGTGAATCACGCTCCGCAACTCTCATAGCAAGGAATCAAGTGTAGTTTAATTGTAAAAGGTCGTATATTCTTGAGGTTTCCAATTAGATAATATAGAACTCACTCAGCTCCCGTCGTCGAAAGGTTACGATCGCTAACTTCAGATAAGCACTGAGAAGCGGCGCGGGTTCCAGTCCCGTTCCGCCGGCCATCTTGACTGTAGTTTTCATCAGTCCCCCAGCCAAATACTGGGATGGTATCTTCAATAGGGAACCTGGTTGCTACATTCCAATCTCTATCCCGGAAGTGTGTTCCCCGAGGGACGTCATGCCTCCAATTTGTGAAGAGCTTAGTCCGTAGCTACCACTTCAGCTTAAAAATGTTACACTTGACTGTACATTTGTATACTGTACGAGAAAGGTTAAAAGGTTATCTGTATCTCTCATTTAACTCTCTATTCACTACTGCCTATAACAGTTTTAATGCAGTATACGTTTTACGTGTGACTTTAAACCCTAACAAAGGCCAACAGTATTGAGTAAAGGCTTTTATGGCAATTGCAAGATAGACAAAAACAATCGAAAGCAACTATATTCGTTGAAGCATAACGGGAAACTCGAAACAGTTTTTAAATATCTTTTAATTTATATTAACACGTTTTGTTTACGTCACGTTTTATTATTATTCTCTTATTAAAACTAACGAATTATACATCAAAAGTGATTAAATTGCAATGAACGAACATTCTACAGCCATGTGAGAAATCTGTAATGAGAACAAGACCAGCAACCTACTGAAAAAAAAAACTGTCACGGAAGTTCTATTACATGAATAAAGTATTTTTGCTTTTATTTTGTGTAAGTATATTTGCTTGCAGTGGCATTGTATATTATGATCATATTGCTACTATTAATGTCCAATTTAAATATTTTTGTGTATAAATATGTCTCAACGAAAAATAGTCAACTTGAAACTTAAGATTACTGCCTGCGGATGAAATAATGGAGCACATCATTTTGACCCTGATCCCCAAATCTCACCGGCTCGTTCAGAAAATCGGATTCCACTGTATTGGACAGACTGAGGCACTTCCCGATGCTATGTGAGATCTATTCTTTCTTTCGTATTTTAAGAATCTACGGTATTGAAGGTATAATTTTATAGCACGGCAAACGCATAAAGCAATATCATTATCTTCGTGAGAATGCTTTCAATTTGTACTCCATTGTAGGAACTACTATTTTTTCCGACTGTTCAACTGACATGTTAGAAAAGTGATTGCAAAAAGTTTTAACTCAAACGTGTTAGGTTCCAGAAACCAGCGCATAATTCAATTTTACATAATCATTCGTGGGATAAGAAACTGACGTCTGCCTTAACTGAAGATATTCGGTACAATCAGACAATAAAGCTCTGAAAAAACTCGTATAAATCTCTAAAGAAAATTATCTCTGATCTTCAAATCTCGCCCACGCATTACACACAAGATAACTTTTCTGTTAAAATCGGGACATACGCCATACAGACACACCCTTTACTTTCAAAATCTTCTAAATATCGCATAAATTTGAAAAAAAAAAAAAAATGTTTTGTTTACTTGAGAACAAATTAAAACTTTAGGCTTACCAGGAGAAAAAAAAAACTGAAAATAACCTTCCCAATCTGCTGATTATGTGCCTAATTTTCGAATTCTTTAGGAGAAAGCAATGTTAGTTTATAATTGAAACTGTCCGTGCTAAGCAGACATGTTATCGTAGAACTATATCAAATGTGTACGTGCACTGCACCCTACCACAACTAGCAAATGGGTATTCAAGTCTGAAATACAACAGTGGTCTTGTAAATAACGTAACAAAATACTGCACGTACTGAAACCAAATTTCTTTCAATGTATTATAAGATTAGTAATATAAATTTACTATACAAACCTGAACTGAAATGTTTTTTTACAAGTGAGGGTTTTTACCTGCATTCGTATTACGGTAGATTACGAACAGCTGCCAAACAACACTACAAAGCAACAAAAATGCATCTAGCACAATAATTTTCATAATCTCTTTTTCTTTTGGACATAAACAAGCAAAGATAATACAACACACATTACAAAGGATATACTTCTCATCCGTTAACGGAAAGATCAAATGAGATCTTGTATTCATTCAGCAAACACCAAAAAGGTGTAGTCAAGTTTAAATAACAATTGTGTGTTGAGTCGAACTACAATAATTCTTACAATTTTAAATGTCAAATGCAATTAATCCTTTGACATTAACTGTTAAGTTTTTTTAAAAAAACTGCGCTGCTTATTCAAATATGCAGTGAACATATGTACATCTTCCAGCATCATTATACGTATCGCATTAAAACAAACATTATATAAACATTATCTTTACACCTCATGTTGTCCTGATGGCATTAATACCCCGCAGACAACTGAAAATTTGGCTTAATTTCATCATTATTAAAATTAGGTTTCCGATTGTTATGCTACACACATACATGAATAAAACAAATTCCACTTAATGACTAATTAACAATTTCGAAAAAAAGATGAAACGTTACCTAATGTCTTTTAATTCATTTAGGTTCGTCATATATTTAGTATACTATAACACAAATTAGACAAATACTGATTCCGCATGTTCTAAAAGTAAATATAAATGATATTTGAAATTCCAAATATGTTACTGAACAAACCTTAAAACAAAGGCACCCTAACTAAACATACTAGCAAATGTAGAATCATAGGATTACACTAGCGTACAGTAACACTTGAATCTAATGTAATTGTTCTAGAAAGAAAAATAAGATTTAATCAGAAATTGCTAGATGTACACCACAAGCAAGTTTCGACGCCTAAAACATTCCTAATATACTATCAGTGCTACAAACTGCTTTCTACAAAAAAATGCATCAAGACTTCTGTGTACGATAAAAACAAAAATGCTGTCTCAAAGTGTATAAATCCAAAGGTATACCCTACGCTAAATATAATGATGAAATACAAACATAAAATATTATATGTAAGCCTTTATCACACAATGTAGCACTATATAGAGAAGTACAGTAATTGCTTCTTTTGTACAAAATACTTTTCAAATTTCACTTAAAATCCAGTGTGTCCGCGCTTAAAAAAAAAAGCAACAACTGAAAATTATTTAATGCCTTGCTAATTGTTCAAACATTTATCTGAAAGTACGTATTTACATTGATTATATCAACTTAATGACATGCTCAGAGTAGAAAGTTAACTTTAAATACATGAATTCCTTAAACATTTGAAACATGTTCCTTTCAGTACTGTGTGTGTGTTAAATAAATAACCGAATTAAGATTAGAATAATCCACAATTTGACAATAAGAAATGGCACTTCAAGAAAGCATTCAATAAGGAACACACATATACAAAAGTATTGAGGAAGAGGAAGTTTGCTCATATAATACAATGAAGTAACATTTGATTTGTAATATAAGGATCCAGATGTATACAGCACAACTTTTATGAAATCAGAATAGTTATGTGCACAATAAACGCAAAGATACAAAACATGCAAGTGCATTTGAAACAAAGTTACAAAACACAATTACACATGAAACTGAAATGTATGTGATCATGTTGGATTCACTATCCATCTTGAAAGGTTACATCAAAATGTCAATTAACAAAATTAGAGTGTCATTTCAATAAATGAAACAGATCAACAAAATATTTAGAAGTGTCCATTGCTTCATCTTCTTCCAAGAAATATTTCTGTTGCAACACACGTAACCATGATAGAAACTGACGATACTTCATCATGGGTTAAAACACTGGGTTTAGTTCTTAATTTCCCCAAAATGTCCACATTGAAGTGATGTCTCACGATAATGATCCTTGAGCATTTGACTGAAACACTGCTCACCTTTGACAAATTGCTATATCCAGTGCAGTCTTTGTGAAATATACATTATGCAATAAGACCATACTTACGACAAGTCACAGATGCCAAAAGGCCATAAAATAAATTCAATTCAATATAATACTTACCTGTGCATTTCATATGGTAAGTCGCTTCCTTTAATTTGTTTTTAATTGTTCTTCTGTCTAAATCAGGTACTTTGAACAATTAAATCTCAACATATTTATTTAGAATAAGACTAAGACTGTCGATACTTCATGATATCCTTGAGGAACACGCAGACGTCACGAAAGAATTGCCAGAGAAGCAATCAGTTTTAACATGAGAGTCAGCAGAAATAAAAACTGCATCTTCGGAAAGTTACAACGCAAAGAATGTTCTTTAACGTTTTAATACACCGTTTTCAGTATCACCCTCACGAGAAGTGGCAAAATTAAATTATAGCGATGGATAACATAAAAAGTACGATATTAATGCATCTAAACAACCGGTTACGTAATCTTCGGAAAACAGTAAATATTGAGAGAAAATATAGTTTCATCGTAAAGCTGACCGTCTTCTATAGCAATCCTACAGCGACTATTAAAAACAAGAACAAAAACCACGAGTTTCAGAGCAATATTTTCTCGATCCTCATTACGTACTAGTATATCCATTTAAATCAGGGTTTTTCCCGTACTGCTCTGCTTCTATGCCAGTCGCACTGCTAACAAGTGGAACAAGATTCGTAGAAAATGAAGCGACGGTAACAATTTTAACCTTAACAGCTGCACAGCGTAGCAACATCGAATAAGTGTAATACTTACTCTAAATCTGCCTCGAAAACTGGCTTGTTATTCACACTCTTTGTGCTACCAGACGATATTCTTTGCACGGAGAAGTCCTTCTTTTTAAATACGTCCTTTTGTCCTTTCTCTCTTTTTTATACTTACAAAAATTACAAATATTCTTTTGAAATATTTACGGATGTCCTCTCAACAAAGAGTACAACAATTAGAAAATCAAACCGCTTCGTTTAAGACTATGATGCGTCAAAAACTAAGTTGTGTCCCATACCAACCATAAATCTGCATTTGGAACGACACAAACATACAACTGTTTACCTACCTACTCCTACTATGCTGAGAACAGCGTACTTTGTAGATTTCTCAAGTACACTAATGAGTCTCATCAACGCAGTTTTTTTT